>JAADYU020017678.1:0-10607 GCA_011763375.2 Heteractis magnifica
AATCATACTACCACGAGCACTGCCTGCTAACATTGGTTGCCTTAATGTTATCCCAAATTCTATCATCAAAAGAATGGGAAAGTTAAAGTTCCCCTGATTAAGGCTGCACTGCTTTATGCTATGAGTGGATGTGTTGCAGAAGTGCACCAGGATTTTTCCCATTTCAGTGCAAGAAAACTACAAAGATGAGTTCGATGAGGATCATGGGTATGTGAATTTATATTATCCTCTGCTCGAGGTGCCTTTACTATCTCGTAATTTTTTACCAGAAGCAGAATTTCACTCCTTTGTGTACTCTCAAAATTTATTTAGAATCAAATAATATAATAAGAGCATAACCGTATTTTTATTGAAATACTTCCCATGATCCTCGCCGGTGTGATATCAGCTTTTTATGCAGGTGGCTAGCCTTATTGAAACGAGGTATATTATAGTTTTATATTGGCTATATCTATAGCTCTGTGGCCTTGTGTACCAAACTTCCATGGAGACTTAATCGGTACCCGTTCTTCACTTTTCCAAACACGGTAGCTTAATGTCAATTTTCTTCACAATAGTATTCAAAGGAGCTGCAGCTTCCACCAAAATGTCATTCAATGTTTGATCACTGTTAGACATGTTAGAGGCCGGGTAAGCCTTTTCGGGCGTTACGATCACATTTGAGACGTCATACTCTGCGTCAGGAAGCCAAACGTTACGTCCAAAATACGGCACTTTTGATTGGCTCAAGCTACTGTCATCGCAGCCACTCGAGTCCTTTGGAAATGACGTAAGTTGTGAATCGGAGAACTGGCGGGAAGCGCTTGTCTTTCGAAAATCACTCCCATAAACATTACTTACGTTTCCTTGAACATCCGTTTTGAAGCTTAAGTATCGCTTTTTTGGTCTTTTATTTAAGTTTGCTCTGGAAACTATGAAATCTTGCGCGTCTGGTCCCTCACAGAAACCCATACTACGCATGCTAGGGGGATAGCTCTGAAGTCGACAACGTATCGGCGGGCTGCTTCCTTGAAAACACGGGCTTGAAAATCCAGATTTTGGGCTCTGGAACTGGGTAATGTCGTCATGCGTGAAAGACATTTCACTCATGCATCTGGATCCCGAGTGGTGTCCTTGCACCCTCCTGGTGTTCCTTGTCCTGTGGCTCCAGCTAATAACTCTCGGAGGGAAGCTACCATCAATTCCGTAATTTGAAGACTTAAATATATGGTTGTTGTTGTGTATGCGGGTCAATCGCTTTTCTTTCGTGTGTTGCCTTTCATGTCGGTAGTGCTGTTCTGTTTGAGTACAAAGTGACAGTATGTCGATCGCTGGCAGCGCGGCTTCCTCACTTGCGTTTTCTTCTGCACATGGCGTTGGCGTTCGTTTCGTTTTCGCCATTGCTTTGGTGATTGGGATGGACATGATTATCCCTAATTCATTTACAGATAAAAACTGTAAATGTCACGGTCTGGCAATGAGTTTGAAGAAATGTCGTTGAAATTCAGAACATTTATAAAGGAAAACTACGCTTAGGGCTAAATAATTCACCTATATAATTTCTTCTCAAGTGCAATTGTAAAATCAAGTCAATTCAATTGTGATTCCTTGATTAAAGCAAACTTAAACACTTGACGGACAATAAGTGGATCCGATTGATTGAGCTCTTAAATTCATATTCCAGCAACAGAAACCGCAGATGGTGCTTCCGATTTTCTTATCTCATTTACTGGTAAATTTGTTCCCAGTTTATGGATGAAAAAATAAGAAATAAATCAATGTCTGTAGCTAGATATTCCAATGAGTACTGGCCACTTGGTAGTCGGTTCTGATTATTTCATAAGTGTAAAATCAACAGGGCAGTAACATTTGCAAGAACGTTTGTGGTGTATGTTTGTTTTTATATCGCTTTTCTCTGTACTTTAAAAGTCTTAACTCTACTATAGGTTCTTGCAAAATCACTCCAGTGCAGTGCAACAGACTTTCGTATAGGAGTTGTCGTATAGGAGTTGGTGCTGTACAGCAGTTGCTTGCACTCGAAGGAAAGTCTTTTCGTACTTTACTCACAAACACTTTTAATCCTTCCCGGTTCTTGCTAGCTTGAATTAACCCTAGCAATTAACACCTGTATGATCAACTTTTCTGTTTATTTGTGTGTTTGTCCAGAATCTTTCCAAGAAATTAAATGCGTGAATATAAGAATACTAAAAGTTTTAGTGAACTGTCCTTGTGTACCTAAAGTGCGATAAACTCTCCGAGTTTTGGTGGAATAACTGAAAGTACGGCTTGAATATTCCAACGATGCAAGGAAGCGAATCAGTAGTGAATCCAATCAATGCTTTCGTGCAAAGCCAAGTATTGGATTGATTTTGATGCGAGGTGAGGCTGCTATGATCATTTCTGCCAAATTTTGTTCTTTGACACTCAATTAAGTGTAATTTAACTAAAGACCACACAACAAATTGTATAGGATAATTGAAGCAAGTTAGTTCTTCAGGAGAAACGTTGAGGCGTAACTTCAGCCTTTGGGCACACCAATAGAACTCTTGATCCAAATGTTATTTCAAACCAGTCAAGTTAAACAGATGTTGACCATTTAGTGAAGTTCTTTTTCTTCTTCTTCTAGTAGTGTAGATAGATTGGCCATTCCATAACATTCGGCTATTTTACAGATTTGCAACCGAAATTTCCAAGTTTACAAGACTCCTGGCATCAACAAAAGCTCCCTCGCAACCAAAAACTTTTTCCCAAATGATCTTGTATCATACGCTGTACAGTTCCTATTTTGTCCTAATTGTGAGTTTAGTTCATAAGCTTTAAGAAATTCTTATTTCAAGAGATTCTCTGTTTGTTTACTGTAAACACTTCTTTTCTCACTTCAAATTTTGACTCTGTCTAGCCAGACAAAGAAAGGATGAATACTTTTACACAAGAACAATTGATGCTCCTACGACAATAAAGGATAACAACCAATCTGATTTAGATACTGGGATAAGAATCATGATGGCCGAATGATCCGTGCCAACAGATCTGCCCTACTGATCGTTGACACATGGAACTGTGAAGAAGCAAGTGCAAAAATGGAATGATTTTAACAGGTAAGAGTTTTTGGCATGCATTCTAGTTTTAGAATGAAAATAAGATAAATTGCAAACAACTACCAAGAGCCCAGAGAAAGAAAAGAAAGTGCAAGGCGAAAAAAAGATAAGAATAGAAAAAACTAAAAATGGAAAATAAGTTCGAAAGAGGGATGCTTAAAAAGTGACTTATTGTGTGTTGTATTTATTGTGTATATTTACTTGGGGATGGATGGATGGATTGATAAATGGAAGCATAGATGGATGGGTGGATGAGCGGAGAAATGGTTAGATGGAAGCATGGATGGATGGAAGCTGCATGGATCTTTAATGAATGGAAGCATGGATGGATGGAAGCTTATATTGATGGAAGAATGGATGGATGGAAGAATAAATGGATCTTGAATGAATGGAAGCATAGTTAGCATGGATGGAAGCAGAGACAGATGGAAGTATGAATGGCAATATAGTTAACAGAAAAACGACATCCTAGCCAAAACAAGACAAAAACAAAACAAAAGAAATAGAGAAAGAGCTTACTTAGAATTTTTTTTGGAAGAAAGGAAGATGTTTGTTCTTTTTTTGTTATGGTAAGAAAGTTCGTTTTTTTTAGAAGCTATCCTTAATTCAATTGGCTAGGCGAATTTTACTTAAACAGAGTTTTTAAGCTACATTTATAAATATAATACTTTAGCAAGAAGTAGAATACGATTCATCAATATTGGTTCTTGAATTAACTTGGTGATATCCAGAATACTATCCATCAATGCTATCCCAAGCTAAACTATTTTTTAAAAAAATCTTTTAGTGAGGACCAAAAATTCTTCACTTTAACACATTATAAAATAGATGTTCTATTGTTTCTTTGTGATCGGAGCAAAAAGAACTCAAAGGAGAGTCAACCTTATCTTGTGCAAAAGAAGTTTGGTTCGAAACTTAATATTGAAATTCACGATGTTTATTTATAGCAAGTAATGGAGAAAATATATCAAATAGTACCATCTATGTTTATTTTTGTTCAATCTAGTTTGTGTTATTCATTATCCTTTTTGTATTTCCGCGACAAATGCCAATATCGAAACTGCAAACAATGTTTTTAGTGTTTATTACGATGAAACCTTTTTGTTTGACATGTTTTAGAAAAAACTGCTTGAACAAACAGAAATGATCTTTTTTGTTCGCATCTTTGTGGTGGTTGTTTCGTCTCGGACACAGTGATGTGAAAATGTAAAAAAGTTTTCTAAAGAAAATGACCATGAAAGCTCCTAACTTACTGGTGTACCGTTAGTTCGCTAAGAGCAACATAGAGGAAGCAGCAAAATTGGTTTAATCATTAGGATATCCATGGATATTGACTTTCTAATTTTAAAAAAAATCTTTAAGTTCACATTAATCAATTTGAGCATCAAGTTAATCCTTTTGGGAATCAACTCGAACCATCAAACACATGCAATATAATCCTCAAAACAATCAAGCATTGAATGTGTCCTCGACTGATGCGAAAACAGTTTTGAATCACACAGGTCAAATTTGATTAAAATGTAAAATCCTTTATCCCAAACGGCGTGAACAATTAATATCAGACGAATAAAAAAACAACTCGAATTGTCTGAGAAAACTGTAAATATACCAAGATTTATTATCAATTGTTTGAGGAGCGAGCTTTTTGAAAGGCTTTGACCCTAAGGGCACTGTTGCCCTGCTCGACGAATCACGTTCCTTCAAACTTAAACCTCATTGTTTATTCTGTATCTCGTAGGAAACCATCATTTGAGTTGAGTAAATATCTAACTTCACGAATTCCTGCACATCCTTCGTGTTTTTCATGACTTGCAAAGTAAGACTTGTACATGGTTTATAAAGTAATAAGTAATTAGGCATTGGCAAGTATGAATTATGAAACAATCTCAAGCAAAAGGCCTTTCGACCAACAAACTCACGTACAGCAAGCACTGAGACGACTAAAATACCTCCATACGTCGCTTGCGAATCCAAGCAAGACGAAGGCATCAAGTTTGAAGCCATTGCAGACGACGAGTACTCCACCGCCCATTAACGGATTAGATTTACCAGGAGACGAGGAGAGAGTTGGTTTTGAAGATCAAACTACTGCAGATAAACGATGCTTTTTGGCTTTGACGCCACAAAACGAGTTCAACGAAGAATTCTTCGAAAGGAGTAAGTTGATTTCAAGACAAAGATGTGGCTGGCGACCAGTGAGGAAGGGACGAGCTCCATTTGCGAGCCCAACTGCATGTTTCAACCCAACTTTTCATCCACTTTCTACAAGAAAAGAAAGTCCGTGGGACAGAAAAACAAGAGAAGCGCCAACTCAGAGAAAGACGTCCATAAAAGGCAACGATAGGAAATCAAAATCGGCGCCCGCTTCGGGTGGGCTTCCAATTCTGAATCCAGAACAATTCGATTGTGTTCAGTGCTTTGCGAACGAGATGGAACGGTTACAAAAGGTTGAGGGCCCGGAATTTAACACCAACATGAAAATCAACAGAGTTAATTTCTCGGCGCGACCAAAACCAAAAGAAACCCAAAATAAATATCCAAGAACGTCGACTAAGTTAATAAGCGAAAAGACTTTTAAAATACCACAGAGTTTGTATGGAGGATGGGGAATACGAACCAGGCGAAGAAATACTGAACTCGCGCAGAAATATTCGCGCCACGAACAAACGCAACTGGACGTTGCATCTGAGTTTCAGGCGCTTAGAATTGAGGCAAGGGGTAAAGAAGGCTGGGGAAAAGCAAGTAGTGGACAGGAATCACTTTTTCCTCCTCCACCCGCCCCTCCAACACCTGTACGGCAAATAGACATAAAAATACCGGAGGGGTATTTGGTTCAGTACCGGTTGCAGTCGGTGGCATGAATCTTATCATGGAAAGACACCTCAGTACAAGGCTTTAATAAACGTTTGAAATTAGATTAGAGGGGGGAGAAAAATTTGAATAATTAAAAATAGTATCGAGTAATTTAAAAAAAAAAACCTAAACTGTACACTTGACTGGCAGAGCAGGTGATGACAGAAATGGTACTACTGAGCCTGTAAACATCGAGCATTAAATTGTGAATATAAGTCTTGTCTTGTGGCCCTGAAGAAAATTGGAGATTTGGATTTTCAAGTTTAAAGGTTCCTCATGACACCGGCTTTCGGAGATATCCAGTGTAGCATGCTTCTAACCCATACCCTGTAGAAAACTACGTTGACGGGGTTTATAAAAAACTAAATTTTTAAGGAAGCTGCTAAATTGAACGTCCAAAATTTACTCTCCACTGGATATGCAGACAAATTGGAGGCAATTTTTAATGATCAATCATGCGATTCCAAATCCAAACTGTTCGCACCCACACTCGATTTGAGGTACAGACTAACCTCAAGAAAAAAGACCTTTGAGAAGTTATGTAGAAAAAAGAAAAATATATATTTTGAAGCTAAAATTGAGATCGATTTTACAAATCCTAAGAAAACTTGGAAACAGCTAAAGTCAGTGTTCAATATAAAAAACCCAATAATACAGAGTCAACTGTTTCGCCCCCCCCCCCCCCCTAATTTCATTCCCCCATAGGGTTGTTCGAACGATATTAAAAAAGTAATAAATCTCATAACTTAATCTCATCATCTGATAAAAAGCAGTCATCCTAATAACTTAAAACTTTTCCCACACTTAAATTTAACCAAGAAAAATAAAAAATTTTAGGATATATCTATAGGCTGAGGGATTTGTATATTAATTCTTTCCTTATATAAGGAAAAGAGTTTGACCGTACTCTCCCCCATTAATTACATCGGGAGGGGGGCGAAATTGACCCAAACACCCCTCCTTCACCTACTGCTTATGAACCCAAACACCTCTCCTTGACTCACCTCTTCTGGAACCAACACCGTTGGACCCTCACACCTCTCCTGGTCCCCCAGCTGCTAGACCCACACACCTCTCCTGGACTCAGAGCCAATGAAGTCACACCTCTCCCGGACCGTCCAGGGGTGGACGTCGTGGGTGACCCACCTCTGCGGGACCCACACGCTTCTCCTGGACCCCACGCTGCTAAACTCACTCCTCTGGTTTTCTGGATGCTTTTGTCTAAAACAATTTACGTATTTTGCAAGGGAACACAAGGTCCTGTTGTATGGTTATCTATATTGCATAGGGGAACAATATTTTCTGGCAGGAGATACCTAAACGGGCGTCCCAAGGAACCCGTTCCTAGGCTGTGTAGTATTGAAAGCATTTGTGCTCATGAAATTTGACGATGTTACCTGACGTCTGTAACCTGTCGATCACATTTATGATTAGCACTAAGCACAACAGGGTCTTGTTCATATAGTAATGACTTCCACTTCCGTTTTTCGTATAAAAGACTTCCGCTTCAGTTTTCTTCCTAAAACCACAGGAAGCCCGTGACTAAAAGAATTTGACTAGCGCATTTGAAACCGATGCGGAAGCATTTGAGGACGAATTTTTTTCAAGTTCCAATGCAATAATGTGAGTGAACTTTAACGCCTTCAGTATAATCCTTATAGCAAGACATCAGAGATTAAGAAGGTAAGACATTCAAATTTCAACTGTGAATGTAAGAATTTGTGGCGAAATTTTGAGTTTGTTTGAATGTTGTTGTGCAAGTCTCGTTTGACACGTGCTTGCGTGTTTACATGACCTGAAATTTCACAGTTTTTTGATTAAAAAAGTCATTTGGAACTAAACGAATCGTTTCAGGTTATGCACATTTTCGGGTTACAGGTTTTCTTTTTCATAATTCTCTGAAATACGTAACTGATTTGGCCCTGTGAATATTATAGACTTCCTTTAATCCGACGGTTTATTATCTGGATTTTAATGAGCTTAGTTGCGAACCAAGCGAACTTAATTTTTGAGATTTCTAACTGCTTGCTGAATTAAAAATCCTTTAGAACATCTGTTGAACGGTTTCACTTTCACATGAGAAAAGCTATATCAAATATTCACAAGCATCTGATAATATATGCATGAATTTAGTTAGTGATTTAAGCTGATGTTTTTGCAATGCGTCATGGACCATACATTGCAGTCCATTCGGGGACGGGGGGGGGGGGATCTAGGATTTTTTTACTAGGAAGTTGCATCATTTTATTTATAACCAAGATGTTCACAAACTCAAGCACCAATAATGCAGTACACATCAAGCAATTCTATCTGATCAACATAAAAAGATTGTCAGCTTATCAACCAGCTGCATTACATTTTCTAACCAATCACAGTCTGTTTTTGATGTCCCGTGGCCCTATGTTCAAGCACTTTTTTCAGCCTGCAAACTGTTGACAATCAAATCCAATGCATTTTGAGTCTCAGAAAAGCCCAAAACCCTTAATTAGATTGAAATTTCATTGGTTAATTATCTAAAAACCAAGATGAATTGAGAAATTATTTTCAGAACAAAGAAACAGAGGCTGCAGGCTTTGCTCAACAATGCTTTGCACAATTAGTGTTTGCCCAGATAGAAAGCCTTAATGATTTGAGAAACTATTTTGTCACTTCATGAAACACCATCAATTTATTGTAAATATGCACAGTTTCAGAGTAAGGAAGGATACTATTAGGCAGCATCTAAAATGTGCTTAAAGCATGAAAACAAGATCATGCAGTCAGGCCTTGGCTGTGTTTCACATTATTACAAGTCCATCTTAATCTTAAATAGCTGTAATTTCCAAGATATTTATCCTGGAGCACTGAAATCTTGCTCATTTACTAATGGCATGCTTTTTCGAATGCTGGATGTTGACTGACTTTTTTTAGCAGCTGAGCAGAAATGAGTGTTCCTGATTCATGGCTTTTTGCATAGGGTCTATATTAAAATTTGTAGCAAATTCATACAATGTTTTGAGTAAAAAGGATTTCACCAGTTGCATTGAGGTTATGTGCCATATAGGGACATTCAGCCAGTAGCAATGTTCAATATGGGGACATTCAGCCAGGCCAGGGTGATGTGCAATGTAGGGTATAAGGTCCTCCAGGACCGATGTACAATTCTCTTTAATCACGCAGCAGTCATATTGGTTGAAACAATAGGTTTTGAATCCCTTGGGTCCACTTGCCCCCACTTTGAGGCATTTCAGAACTTTCGAAACAAAGGTTTTTGCCACCGTTTAATATATTAAATTTATGAAATACATATTATTATCTCATTTTGTCTTTTGTGTGATGAAGCTAAATCTTTCAAAATCCTAACATCTCGTCACTCAATAATTGTCTAAACATTCATTTCACTCCAGTTAGGCAGGTGGTGAATTCAAGAGTATTATTCTTTGAAAAGCCTTGAATTTATGATTCATTTTGAAGTGCTCTTGAAAAGCCCTTGAAAATAGATATAAAATAATTTTGAATTGCCAAGAAAACAGTGAAGATGTCAGGAAATTGTCAAGACATAAGGAAGGTGGTCAATTGCATTTGAATGCAGCTGTGAGTCACTAAGATATTAATTCTAAATGTCTTTGAATCAGTGTCTGAGATTAAGGCATATATACCGAAAAAAGTGGACCCCCAGAAGGCATCACACTCAAAGTGTTTGCCTAATACAGCCTGAAATAGAATTCGAAACTGATGATCAAAGACAAGCTCTGGTGAGTCAATAGTTCCCATTTATAACTGAATTAAATCATTGATAGGATATTTATGGAGGTCTTAAAAATTACAAATTTCATTTGAGTTTGCAGTTTCTTTAGGAAAAATTTTTTTTTGATCTGCATGTAGCCAAGTTTTCCCTTTTTTGTGACATGGTTTTTCCTTTTTTTGTGGCATATCCTGCATAGTTCTTCTTGAATATGTTAGATAGGTTTTAGTTAGATTGATCTAAGGATATAATATGCTATGCTCCTTCCTGGAGTTTCCCACAATTCTTTAGGGTTTGTGCGCACCAGCGAGGTCAGGGGACAAAATCTTTGAAAACTGATCATAGTTTTGAGGAAATTCATCTACTGTGTCTAAACGAGAACAGGAAAAGTGTTGTTGTTCAGATATTCTATTTGGTAAATACATTTAAATCCTTCTTTTGCATTTTAATTCACATTTGACAAAATGCTGTTTGTTTTCTGTTCAATTTCTGAAGCCTCCTTCATATATATTTTGCTCCTAACCAGACTCTGACATCGCTTGCATGTGCTAAATCAAGGAGAATTATGGGAAACTCTGGGAAGGTGCATCCTTACACGTAGCTAGAGGACTTTTCTAACATAGTGAACTTGGTGCATTGTGGTCTAACTTTTATTGGCTCATGAACTTCTTTAATCTGTTTGTCATTTATAGTACGTCTATTAATAAAAATTTTTGTTCAAACCAAAGCTAGAACACAGAGCATCCCATTTTTATAACCTAAAAGGTTTACTTTAAGAGTTTTGTGTTGTCTTTTGCATTTAAATAGACCTTGTCAGCAGTGTGATGTTTTCCCATTTCAGACCACATGTCTTTCCCTTTTTGTTTCTTTATTTCTTGGAAATGCTTGAGAAGATACATTATTCCAAGAGGATGACACTCAGTCTGAAATGGGTAAACATTATGCCCAAAATA
>JAADYU020017789.1:0-18128 GCA_011763375.2 Heteractis magnifica
TCTTTGCATGTTTCCAGCTTGAATCGCAAATGTCATGTACAAGTACAAGAGTAAAAACATTTCTAGGTCGTCTAAAATCATTACGAAGCATTCAACTTGCGAACTGTTACTTGTTGTTTACTTCTCGAAGAGCGGGAAGAATTATTATTTTGTCATACGATATGATAGTACTCTTTACGTTGATCCGTCAACGCCTCAACTTTGCGTTGGCGATTGTTTCGACAGTGCGACCTCAAAAAAATTGAACTGGAAATGTTGCACAATTGTTTCGTTCAGTGTTTGTACTGGACATGTTTGAACAATTTGAAAAATTGGTCCAAGTGTGACCCGGGCCTTAGTTATGAAAATGATACACCGGATAGCACAGACTTACAGATTTAAATGCCCTGGCATTTGTTATTTTTTCCTTCTAACTTGAAAGAATAAGTATAGTAATAACGGAACAAGAGGAACAACAAAATCAAGAGAAAAAGGCGTCGAATTCTATAATATTTTCTCACATTTTTCAAGCTCTTCGATCGCATGAAATAACTGTTTGGTTCATAACATTCCTTGATATCCTTCATCATCCGAACAAGCTAACATAACATAACATACATTGGTGAGCAATATTCATCACCCAGTTTAATCCGACCAGGAGTCTGTGGTCAGAAAGCGATCCTAATGCCTCGGATTCCTAATCTATCGGTTATTAAGGCAGCTTACAAATACTACTTGTCATATGTGAAAGTTATTTTTAGTTATTGTAATGAAACCCCTTATATTTTTTTGTAACAATCCTACCAGGTTCTAACCGCAAATGTATATAACAAGTGAACAAGTGGGAAAAGATTCGCGTTGTATGCTCAGCATGAATGGATTAGTTTTAGGGTCGTGTGAAGTGAGAGTGTGAAAATGTGTTCGTTTGTTCGTCACTTGGACGCATCTTTCATCGAGCCAATTTTACTCCGAGTACTGGTCTCGATCTGTCTGTACTAAAGGAATTATGAACGTGTTCAAAAGCCTACCCGCTATATCAAAACAACTTAAAAGTCATTCACTGGTCAGTTAGAGGAGAAAATCATACTTAAGCCTTAAAATCAACATAATTTTAAGCCAGCAACAGGAAAGCCAATAAATTTTGCCCCTTAGGATTGATTTTCTGCAAAAATAGCAATACTAAAGGAGCCACTATTGAGACCAAAAGCTACAAACATCGGTCGTTTTTCTCATTGTTTTTCATCTTGAACCTAACGACTCCATGTTTTACCCAAGTATGGTTAAATGCTAACAAAAGCCACTAAAATGTACAAAAATGAGCTAAGATTTTAGTGAAGAAATTAGCCATCATGTTGGCTCCTTTTGACCATATAAAAATGAAAAGATGTACATAGTTACAAACACTCAAACTTACCAATCAATGAATCGTACGAGAAACCGGCAGTCAAATTTTGCGTTGCCTCGAAAACCTAGTGTCGACCAAGGTGGCCTTCTTTAGATGGAAAAACATGCGTTAGTTAATGAACCCGACTTCTATATTTATTGGCCACAAATGACGTCATTCCAGTAATTCCGATCCTCCTTCGTACATTCCTTTCGAAGCGTGCTATTTGTTTTGTAATATTTGGAAGCATTATCTAGATAGGTTAGTAATTCGCTAATCCCGCTGTGGGGTGACTTTTAAATTATTTCAAATTATAAAAATAAAAAATTTCAAATTATCGTTCATTTGAATTCTTGGGTCCAAATTTGACCATTAAGGTAATACTCATACGAGTTATTTTCTAATGGTACGCGTTTCTTGATGGACAACCTCCCCGAGGTATTTCTGTCATAAACAGTATTTCCTAATGTCTTGATTTAATGAGCATTTCCGTCATCGCTTTGACAATAATATAAGCTACATTATTACTCTTGGTTCGAGAGATTATTCCCGCCAGCCATTCCTCGCGTGATTTTATTGCAACAACAGAAACTAAACGAGTGCTTAGTCTGGTGGTTAACTCGCGTTAATGAGATGTTTTAACAGTGGGATTTGTTTTCACCCACGCGCTCACAGTATGGAATATTCCACTGGATTATTCTCCTACTTGTATTCAAACCCACCAACATTTTTAAGAAATTTGTCGACATTCTTCATTACTCGCCGTGACAGGCCTTAAGACCATGTCGAGTTGATTACTATTAGAACGATTTCCGGTTGACAGATGGAGAGGGTGATGAATTGATTTGAGATTTTTGAAGATAACGGAGAACACTGCGCACTTCCACTTGCCACTAGCACTTGAAATTAATATCTTTTTGGCATTTTGGGGGTTTCTTTTCGTATCTCTAAAAGTTGGAATCTCATTTAAACCATCGTACTGTGTTCTATGACAACCATACTGGAAGCCTTTCTACATGTAGCTTTTGTATGCAGTTTAAAAATCAAGTACGGAATCTAACTAGGCTCCTAATGAAAGGGGACATTGATGACCTCGCTTCATGTTGTTGAAGCTTTGATAGGCCAGCAGGAAATTGGAATCTATATCATTAAATCGTAAAATTCATGGCACGCTTTTGGAGAGGTTAATGTGCTGAATAACTGTTGCTCAATCAGTCATTTTTGGCAGACAGACATTCCGGCCGAAGTTGTTCAGTTACTGATGTAGACTTCACTTCCCTTAAAGGACAAACAGTTACAAAACAGGAGCCAAGGGCAAAATAGTCAGTGAAAGACGCAATCGCTAATTATATATGGCAGAAAAAGGTAACAGACCTTTTTCATAACAGCAGATTTCTAATGTTGGTAAACAAGGATCTTCATCGTTAAATTAGCTTATACCATCTGAAAAGACTCTTAAAAATCAGTAGGAAAGTTTGGATCACATAGTAGCAAAATCCGAAAAATATTGTGGGTCAAAACTAGATAACTTTATACGGATTTCAGAGATCAGGCCTTGGTGGCCTTGTTTCCACGTTGTCTCGAAACTTAAAATGCCCGTAAGTCATTAACGATTTAAGCTTTTTTCCCTCAAACTTTCAAATTTGACTTGGATAAACATTTTCTCTCGAATGGAAGACCAACTTTTATGAAACATTTAAACTTAAACATTATGCTAATGAGCTGCCACCATTATGAAAGAGGTCAATAGTGAGCAGGAAATGACTGTTATTCAACTGCAAGTTTATGAGCTGAGGGGACGTCGGTTTACAGTACGGAAAAGTACACCCAACAGAAAAAAATAATGCTACAATAATAAAAAATGTTGATTAGTGAAACCAAATATATCTGAAAAACTACATGTACGATATCCCACTTCCGAATTCTAGAAAAAGATGCATGAAGGCGAGGCTTCGTGCGAAATCACACTTTGTAGTGTGAAACAACT
Source organism: Heteractis magnifica (assembly GCA_011763375.2). Classification (NCBI taxonomy): domain Eukaryota; kingdom Metazoa; phylum Cnidaria; class Anthozoa; order Actiniaria; family Stichodactylidae; genus Heteractis; species Heteractis magnifica. The sequence goes on from JAADYU020017789.1 coordinate 3,351, forward strand.
GACTTGTTTTGTTGTCACTCTTTTCTCTATGACGTGTTCGCGGTTCACTCGTAAAAATATACTTTTAAGCAACAGAAAAAGTCAAATTCCAGTCGTTTCGAGCCACCAAGTGTGATTTCGCGCTTCATGTATCTTTTTCGCGAACTTGGAAGAGGGCTATTGTTAAAGAAATGTGACCAAGGATTTCTAAAAATTACAAAGAGATTTTTGGAAAAAACTGCATGCTAAGGAGTTAATGAATCGGAAATCAATGCAGAGATTATACAAATTTATTTGGTGCAGTGTGAAAATTTTCTTCATTCGTAAAATAATTAGAATTGGGCCACGTCATACTGCCGTAAGTACTACCGTATGATCCAGTATGATGCAATATCACACTAAGACTATTCCTAAAATTGCTGATTCATCTTAGTCATTCAAGAACGGATATTCTCCTAAAGGAATTCGTCAGACGAACCGATTAGGAAATGTATTGACCATATTTAGGAAGACGTTGAAAACGAGTTAAAGGTCCTAGAAATGTACCTGATAACCCTTAACGTCCTTAACTTCAACCACGCTTCCCTCAAGTGCGCAGGCGATCGCTTAAGCAGAAATGACCTACTTACAGCGATACAGGTTGATGATTTGAAACTTTGGTCCGATTCATCCCCGCATTCATGAAATAGTTGGTTCGCCTCTGTGAGGAATTTAAAATAAGATCTAGTTCATGTTACATTTACATCCGGTCTAAAGAATTTCCTCATTAAATAATACTTCATCCGGAATTGTCCGAAACTACTCCGAAGCTATTTCAAGTGTATCAGAATTACCTAATCGTGGTGAGTGAAGGTTAACAGCCAAATCTCAAACGTATGCCTGTAATTTCAATCTTCATTTGTAAAAAAAGATAGTAATGCTACGATAATGGTAATAGACCTCTTTACCTTAGGCTCAAGTAATGTTTTCCCATTTCAGACCACGTGTCATTCCCTTGGGTATTGTTTCTTTGTTTCTTGGTAACGCTTGAGAAGATAGATTAATATGGATGAGCCTCAAACAGAGAGTCTTATTCCCAATAGGATGACACGTGGTCTGAAATGGGAAAACGTTACGCCTAAAATAAAGAGGTCTGTTGTCAAGCATTTTACATCATTCAAATGTTTCGAATTAGTAATCAGTATTTGTTGCCTTAAGAGTTATTTTCAACATAAAAAGCTGGATGGCATTTATTTTGTAGGAAGTAGTCTCAGATTATTTGGCGGCACTACGAGCCAAACAGTTTCTATAGGAACCGTTAGAAACAACTTATCAATTACTTAAAAACTTTTAAAACACAAACCAGCACTTGCCTCGCCCAAGTCAAACATACTCTAATGTTTACCCAAACTTTATCTTGGGTTTTTAGTAATAAACGAGACGTTTTCTTATCATACCAGCAGGTTTCATCAAGGTTTTGGCATCTCACAGCGAGACTTTGGATTACACGCCAATATCTCTAAAGACAAAACGTCCGTACCAATGACTTTTCAATAGTTTTGTCCGGAACGACTGGATTAAGTAATCGCTTTCGTAAAACTAAGTAAATCTCCTAAGTTGTATACGGTATTAAGATCTTCACTGTTATGGACAAAATAGAGCTTTAGGTAAATATGTAGTTGGGCTTCAGTTGTTTTCTGTTTGCTGAATGCTTTAGGTTGGATCCCATGCCGGGACCTTAATAAACGCAGGAGTTTTCTATTTCCGTTTCAGATTGTTCAAGCTTGTCTTTTTGTCGGTTTAAGAAAATCTTAATCATGTCTATCAAAGCGTGGATCAGTAACAAGACAAGAACAAGATGGCACAATTAATTGCATTTACTGAAAACCCTTGTTTTTGAACTTGAGGTGATGTAGTCAGTACTGAAGTATTTTGCAAGAACAATGTTGCATTGCGTACGTATTACGCATGTCCAAAATCGTAAATGTCATGGTTACGTCCCAAAAAATAACGCAGATTTAAACGAGAAAAACCTTCAGCTCGGAACTGTGTTATATTCTGTAAAACAGATCAACAAAAAGAAAAACATTGCATGGGTGAACAAAACTGCTAATGGGCCATGGGCCCGAAAGCTCAGTAAGTTAAGATCATTATTGGTCCAAGTTTAATGATACTAAATTTCTAGTGTCATGGTTAAGCTATGCAGTTCACTAACTTCCTGGATGCCTTAATAAGACAACAAACAGATGGAAGTGGCAATCTTGGACTTTCGGCGAACTGGGTTTACGTTCGTCTTGTACCGAATTCTCGAAATTGACCAATTCTGTTATAGTTTTAGCTTAAAAGGAAGGCAACTATTGTGGCTTTAGTTCTTGTAAATGATGTTTTCCCCCGTTTTTTTTTTTTTTTTTTTTTTTTTTCCTCTAGCGACGAAAACGATGATTGATCTAGCAATGCACTCCATTGGCATTATATTTATCAAAATTCTCAAGATTTTCACGCAGTTTGGCCTGGATATCACTGGTCAGCACCACAAATTTAAATCTTAAACGATGTAAACGAACATGAAAGTGACACCGTTCTAGATAAGTTGTCTGATTATATAAAGCATTCATTAAGTTAAGCCACAGTTTGCTCTTACTAATGTGGACAGACCCCCCACTTTAGAATATCGCTACTTAGTTGTGGTCGACGCATTAAGCACCGGAAAATCCCACGAGAACGCATTTTAAGGAACTGTTGATAAAAGATATTTGATTGAATTTGGTTAAGCTTGATTTCTAAAACAAATGAATTTGTGTAACTTTACGTTACTACTTTCGGAGCACAAACGAAGTAACAAAGAGAGAATCGAAATATAGCTGCCGTTATTTGTATAATTTTTATTTAATATTTTAAAGTAAAATAAGCCATACCAGGCGAAAGGAGACATTTCTTAGAGTAAAGACTGAAAGTTTGAGAGCAAGGTGGCGAATAGAAGCGAAGTTATTGCAATTCGAAATGGGTGAAAAACGCCAAAATAACTCTAGTCAGTCTAGTCTAGTCAGTTAATATCTTAGAAACCATAGATGCCATAACATTCAAACTCTCTGAAAACGCTATTTTTCACGTGCTCTTGTAGATAACAATGTTCGTTTTTGATGAATCATTTTGGGAAAGGAAATTTGCTGGCCGCCATATTTCGATTCGGTCTAAAGGCATGGCCGCCATCTTGGATAAACACAACAAAAGAAATTAAAACGACAAATCTTTTCAGAAAAGATTAAAGAGCAGTAACAAAGATTCAACAAATAATAGGACATAAAACATATTCTCAGGTTAGAAATGTTTTGAAAAAATACGGGGTTTACAACTGTAAATCCTTTCTAAATTTATCCAACGCTATCCAAGCTGTGACGTCACACTAGGTACCCTAAAGTAGAAGGTCCTTTTTGGAAGCTGCTGCGTCTGATTGAAAAACATGGTCGGAGTTTGGAAAAAATGTGCCTCTTTTGTTTTTTTTTGGGGGGGGGAGGGGGTGTTGACCTTCAGCATTTTCAGACATAAGAATATTTTTGTCATAGTTTTGTCGGTAACCGTGAGTACTTTGTTTGTGTGACGTGGAAGAACGGAAAACAAGATTTCTGAAAGAAATATGGGCGAAACTTTATGTAGATTTAATAGAAACTCCACTTAAACCGTGTTAAAATTGATAATCAGCTTCTATTTCTATTCCTATCTTTGGTACTCCAATTGAAGTACAATTCTTAGATGTTTGTCTAAACACGGGAAGTCGATTGATCTTCCTTTCCAGTTCAGTTATAAAACGCCTGTCACTGGTTAGTTTAATCAGAAATTGCCAAAGTAGCGTCGCATTGTCGACGGATGATAATATGGGTTTCAATCGTTAAGGACCAAAAATTCTAACAGTTCCTGCAATATGGACGACAGCGCATCCTGTTAAATACACAGACAGTTCGTTTGTCTTTGTGTTAAAAAAATAGCGTTTTGCCGAAAAACTAATATATTCGCCTTCAAATAAACGAAAGGATAATTACATTTCTTTGTTCTAGAATGTTAATGAAAGAGTAATCTTTCAAGGACAACCAATTTAAAAGAATCTTGGGATAATTATATATGTCAAGACAGAACCTTATTGATGTTTTTTGTCCCGGTGTTTATTTTCATTAAAGTCTGTCAAGCATCGTAAAAGTATTCGTAATCACCCAGACTTACTATATAGTTTTAATTCTAAGGTCAATTTGGTAAATTATGCTTGAGAACGATCGACTCGGAAATTATACAGGAAATCTTTTTTACACTTTTAACCCTTTAGGGTGAAGAATAAATCGCCAGATTTAAGAACTATATGGAAGATGTTGTTTCTTTCTTCTGTGAAATCGTTGGATAAAGTTTCCTTTCTTTCTTTCTTTCTTTCTTTCTTTCTTTTTTTCTTTCTTTCTTTCTTTCTTTCTTTCTTTCTTTCCTTCCTTCTTTCCTTCCTTCCTTCTTTCCTTCTTTCTTTTTGCATGAAACACCGAGTAACCGTTTGTAAAAGATACTGCGAGTTTATAAGGAATATACATTTACAATTCTTGTTGCCTAAAACTCAAGGGGAGTGTGGCCCCATGCACAGTTTCAATTGATACTCCCAATAATACTATCTTAGGCTGCATCTGCCCACGCTGCAACCGTTTCACGCACGATCCTAGCTATAGCTAAGAGGCTACAAGGGGAGGTTCTAATGAAAAAAGAGATCCATCTTAGAATATGTAGCCAATGTTGGTTGCCATGACAAGAACAAAGAGACAATGTAACCGTGGAGTTTTAGCCCGAGTGAACTCTAGTTTAGCTTGAACGATTCAATATGGGACCTCGGACCAACATGGCCGCCGCGTGTTTAAACAAATTTGTTTTTTAAAATGGTTCCTCTTTTCTAAAAACCCTAAATAGTCTTTTTATAGTTAGAGGATATTTTACTTTGTGTTGCTACCGAGACAGTGTAACCACATGTCACTCTTTAGCATGTGGTCAAAGACTCGAACACGAAACGGAGTTTACTGAGACTAACCTCAATTCTATTTAATTTGACATTCCCAATTTATTTGAAACTCTTCTTTTCAGAGAGTCATTTTCTTATCCAAACAACACATTACCTCTAAATTCTTCTCGCTTCAGTACAATTTCCGTGCTTCGTAGAGCAAGATGTTCAGAAGTTTTTACGTACTTGGTTGTCAACTCGGCTTATCTGACTTACTAGCTAATCCAGACCAGTTGACATACGCTTTCCTAAATGTGGTTGAAATTCACTGAATCTTTTCTATTTATACTAGTTTCAGTAGGTTTTACCGTGGGCTGCTTGTCATGAGAAGTCTTTGTCGCCTCTGATGACTGGACATTTGAATTGTTTTCATCAAATGCTTTTTATTGGATTTTCAAATTAAGACTCAATTTTGGTGAAACATTAGGGTAGAAATTTAATTTAGGAAACTCACATCTGTGCAAATAATACTCTTGACTGACGAAATTATTATTAATTCGGTAAGAGCCAGATCAGTGATGCTAGGGAGGGATTGAGAAAAAAAGACAAAAACTCGACCATATTGATTGACTTTTTCATGACACTTAAAAAGAAATTATACTTGCGCGAAATTAACCAAGAGATTTTAGTTTCCCGCGCTTTTTGGTGTTCAACAAAAATTTTACAAAATAAGAGGAAAAATGTAATTTATGACTTTAAAACATAATCAAAAATCGAACAAAAATGAATATATATATGTATATATATATATTTCGACATGTTAAAACTTTCAAGTTTCTTTCCTTTTAATGTCTTTATCATTTATCAGTATTACTACGTAGACCTTTTTGCTTTGCCAGTACTGTTATCGAAATTCATGCGTCATAAAACAATAGATGGCGACAAAGTTTGTGCGGAATGTGAATTTCTTTTGTTGGAGCAACAAAACTCAAAACCGTATCTTGATTGGCAGACAAAGGGAAAAATGACATGGCGCACGAATTTCGAAGATAGTGGTAAAGCAAAAAGGTTTCATCCATTTAAATAAACCTAATAAAGAATCTTAAAGAATTCTAAATTCTAATATAGAATAACTCGGTATGAACCTAATTATATGTTAACGAAATTTTATTCAAAACACATGCAAGAAATTCTTCCTTGTTTTTTAAACTTTACACCCAGTTTAGTATGACCGTAGGGCCTGTTTATAGTGCCAATCACTCGTCTAGCAAAGTGATAATCGGGTTATTAAAGTGCGATAAATTCATCAAATACTATCTGTACGAATTTAGCAGAGCTCAGTTTTAATCCTCTAATTCTGAACAAGTAGTTCTTAGCATAAACTCACGTATGTATAAGGATAATGACTGAACACGAACAAAGACTTTTGTTAAATTACCAAGACATGTAATAAAAAGTTCTCAATGTTTCTTTATGTAATAATACGTATCTATCTATCTACACTTAAGGTAAAGCTATAAAGCTAGAGCATTTCAGGCATGTTTGCCTTGTTTTGATATCTTCTTTACGAGCTTTGTTCTACATTCGTTTTCTGACCGCTCGTAAAAATAAATCAACAAGATCTAGATTTGAGATTATTTCTGGGTCATTTTCTCACTTAAAAACTAGATTTCAAAGAAAGACGGTCAAAATTGTGATTTTGATTTCGAGTTTAAGATAGAGAATCTTTGCCTTGCTCTCAGATGCACGCATAAAAATCTATATTCCTAGATTACAGTAGAATTATAAAGAATTCCAGTGGCGAATTTACCTCACTGTAGATAAAAGCAGAGCTTGGAGAGTTCCTCGCCAAATCAATAGCCTCAATAAACTTCGCTATGACGCATGATCACCTTTTATAGTTGTTGGAATTTGACGTTGGAAGTGAAGGGTTATTTAAAGACAATTAAGCACCATAGTATACTGAAGATCATCGTCCCAGCAATGTAAACTCTCCAAAGTCCATCTGCTTCCGCTCTTAACTTGGTGATTCATATTTCATCAAACCTTAATATAACATCAATTGTATTTTTATTTAATTGATAATGGGCTCTCATAAATGTATTAGACAGCTCGTTTTAGCAGCGCATCTTGGAACAAGAAGCCTTAAAATAACTGATGTTCACGAGCGCTCTGATTGGCTGAAGTTGGAATTGATTGTATTTCGTCACAGAAGTTGAATTTCCTCAAGAATCGTAATTTTTAGGATGTTTACCGAAGTTCGGAGAAAAACTCACACATCCTTCTTGCTTCTAGTCGCGTCTCAGTGTGATTTTTGTCTACTAGATAAATAAAGGAATCGATTACACACAAATGATCTAAGCTGTCAGAGAATTCTTCACTGCCACAGTAATTTTGGCGGCTAAATCTTCCTGCTAAGTGTTAATAAAGTTGAACTGCAGCAACAAACATGCCAATAATTTCATCGTCAGAAATTTTAGTACATGATCAAATTGTTTCTAATTGATTTCATCCTTGAATCATTGATTTATAAATGAATTCATTTTTCTGCTTTTGACGAGTCTGAGTTTAGCAGTTCCTATTGATCAAAAATTGAGCTGACAACTTAATTCTTGAAGCTTCAATACTACTAACACTAACACTTTACCAACTATGCAATCTCAAGGGACTTTTAGACATTATAAGACTCCACTGAACACTTCAACATTAGACCTTGATAATGATGTCAGCGACATCGAAACGTCGGAAATTTATTGCGTTAGTTTTTACTATTAAATTCAATAGACCTTTTACCAAAATTGCGGCCGAAATTTCAAATAAGTTAAAATTAGAAACTAATACCAGGACTAGAAAGAGCCATGTATGGCGTATACCCCCAGACATATATTTCTCTGTAAATTTGGCAATTTTCAACTTAAGTTTTCTCGACCACCATAACACTTAACATAATGAATCTTTGCAGGGTTACTAAAGTTGAGGTGCTCTTTCTAGTGCTGGTATTAATTTTTCACTCAGTCTAATTTTTACTCATTCGAATTTGCGGCCGCCATTTTGGTAAAAGGTCTATTAAACCACACTAATATGTCTAAATGTTATTATTGTCTATGTTATTATTAATCTCAAGTACGGACTCCTTAAGGAATAAAAGTAGAACAAATTATGCTGCGATTATATCTGTCAGTGCCATCACTGAGCATTATAAGTTCCTCAGGCAAATAGGTCTTAATTTAATCCCTAATGTCCAAGCACGCCCAACTAATAATACAACAATTCCTTCATCAGTTGTTTACTTCGTTATTGGGTTTTTATTAACGTGGGTTGACGAGGGCGAGGCGAGTTTTTTAATTTTTAATTAATTTATTTTTTAATTTTGTGGTGTATGATATCTCCAGGAATATTCATTCAATTGTTTTACGAGAAAGGAAACTAGAGGTTTTTCCAGGAAGTAGAGTTAGAATCCGGCAAGTGACATTGTCAGTGTTCTGTCGAGAGATATCCAAACATAACGGTAATTAAACAGACCATATTCCACCAGTTTAGAACTCAAAAACCGATCACACCTTAGTCGACCTGGCTCGTATTCAAGCACTTCAGAACGAGTTTAACCGTGCAAAAACAAAGGTTTTTATTCTCGTGGGAAGAAATATGGCTGCTATGTGAAAAAAGGTCTGTGCAATGTTAAATAGAATAGAGGTTTTTCACGACAGCCATCTTTGTGGTCAAAATAATAACGTGTTTCCCTCAAGGGAATTAAAATCTTTTGTCATTGAAAAGTATTCCATTGTTCTTGCCCAGAAACATGGCTGCCATGAAAAACCTCTATATTTACGCTAAGAAATATTCGTCGAATGAAGTTGTTTTTGACTGCGAAAGATTGGTCTCAAGTCGAAGTTGGCGTAGACAAATGGTCATTCAAACAAATAGCAGATAGTATGGATGCAAGCATGTAAATGAGACAATAAGGATATACATTGACCCGATAGCCTCACTAATGATGTTAAAAGGCATAAGAATATCTTATTGCGGGCATGACTGTAATGACAGTCTATCCAGGAATCCCGGAGAAGTACTAGTAGCGTTAAGGATTTCCCCTAAAGCTGTTTGAAATCGAGGAGATTGATGCTGAAAAATGATGTAATTTTGGTGCGATGCACTATCTATAACAAATGTGATGTTTAAGGAGAAAAATCATCACTACAATGCAAAAAAGAATGAAATAATTCTGAAGAGAAGAACTCTCGAACATTGAGAGTTATTCTGGACCATATTTATCTCTCTTCGTTGCAAACGCCAGTATCAGATCACGGAATTTCTAATCCTTTTAATCAAGTCTTATCTGAAAGCTGACAAACCCAAAAACTTAAGGCTTAATATTTTCCACGGGTCAAGGTAATTAAGGAAAAACACTTTTACCTAACGATATCTTGCCATATTTAGCCATTTGTCAAACTTTAAGTAACTTATTTATAAACTTTGTTGACTAAGAAGCGAACTTTATCAATTCCACGAATACTTGGAATGAAAGGGAACGTTAACTACAGGGTGTGACTCGCTGTCTTATAGATGGAAAATATGAAGCACATTAACACGAGCAATTCGAATAACAACATGATCGAAGAAATTCAGGAAACTCATGAAGTCCTAAACAAAGTACTGGGCTATCCGCTCTGCCTGTCTTTTTCTTGGTGTTTTGCAAAAGGATTTTGGACTTTCTCCAAACGAAATCGAACCATCTCACAGCGAATAAACGGCGATTTAAATCTTTAATTTCACTTTTAAAAACTAATTTCAGGCTTCGAAGATGAAGAACCAGAAATATCGTCAAGAAAAATTTTTTAAAATGGGATTTTTGCAGACGTTTTACAGTATGACCTAGAAATTTTGTCAACTCGTTTTCTTGTTTTGTACGCGGTTTTGCAAAACAGAGGTACTTTTGCCCCGCATAGGTCATCGGTCTTATTTCTTTTGCTATGCTTGGATTTTACATCTCAGCTAACAAATCTGATTATCCAAATAGTTTACAAACGATTTTCAAAATCCCCTCTCCTATTATCCTGCTAAAGACCGGATCAGCTTCAAACCATCGAAAGACACTAACGAAACGAGGTTTCAAATCTCACCGAAAGAAAGCTTAAGCCTTGGTATCAAGTACCTTGATTCACTACCGGCCTACGTCAGACTGCGAGCAGTCCCTCTAGTTTTCTTTGGTCACTGTATGTATGTTTCAGCATGACTGTGACCGAGCCAGGATTGGGGATAGGAGCACGAAGGGAGGGACGACAGAAAAAGAGGAAACACTTAACGTCGAGTTAATTTAATTCTACGAAACAATGGTTTCAAGTCGAGGTTGGAGTAGACGTACATAAACTTACTTGCGTTTTATCTTCTCGATTCTCGATTTAAACCCATTTTGTATTTATAGTTGTGAAGGCCAAGGTTAATTCAATCATTGTTGACGTAATATTCTTTTAACAAGTGTCGATAGCTTCTTTCAGCAATATCGTGTAAGAATTTATTATATAGATATCGATGAAACATCAGGATTTCTCCTGTTTCTAAAACTTCGTACACAGTGAAGATATCATTTTTATCCTTCACATGTGAGGATATCACTGTTGCCATTACTACCCCTGGGATCTGCGCAAAGAAATTGAAAAACAATTGTATCTGTTAACATCTCGTGTCAATTAGCTTATGAAGAGAAGTAGTTGCCCAAGCAAAACCGACTCTGACATGATAAAAGCCCACCTGGATCTATATGCCTTGAAGCAGTTATCTATTAAACCCAGACGTTCTGTTTGGCCTCAGTTCATTACCAGGATATTGCTATGCTATGGAAATTTACAGTTCTTAGGTTTGGAAAATATCATAAAGTGTCTAAAAGTCTCCCAGCGAACGCAGCAAAATTACTGATAAAATACGAATCATCAGCAAATAACTGAAATGTTTCCACGTGTGTATACTCGTCTGTTGTTTTATCACACCCAGTTTGTCACTCCTCTTACAAAACATCTTGAACCGTTTTCAGGGGCCATCAGTCCTCTTTTCGAGAGATGTAACTAAACCATTGGGAGGTTTTGCTGGACCATCTGGCCACCTACCAAAACACAAAACGACTCGATGGACTAGCGCTATGAGTATTAAGGCTCAATGTATGCCGTTGGAACTATCGAAATTTGGATAAGAGGATAAGCAGACAATCTTAGACGTTTCTCAGCGTCTTCGGAGATTTAAGCGGTTTTGAAGGAAATTCGATAAAATCAGTACTTCCTACACAGTATCCCTCGCCCTTGCCTGGAGCGTTTGTCTGGGGAAATTCCGGTGATTCTCCTCTTGGCCTCTCTCTCTATGTGATAACCATATTCCAACTCAGTGTCTATAATGCCTAAATCAAGAATAGCCCTTCGTGGGTCATTTACATGATTAGTCCCTATTTCTGAGTGCTTTTACTGCCTTTAATGCATGGAGGGAGGTAAACAAGAATAGCAAACACCAGAGAGATCAGTTCTCTTTAGCCTCGATTGGTCATTCCAGACGATCTTTGGAGCGACTTCGAGACAGCGAGTCGTTGAGCAGTACATTAAACTCTCGTTAATCCACGCCAGTGATAATACATTTTTAGAGATGTTTAACCTCTGGGGTCAATCATCACACTTTAAGGAAATCTGTGAAATGACATCCCTATTTCTCCACTTCTATTTTTGGGAATCAGTTCTAAAATAGTATCCCTTAGGGTGCCAAAGTAGAACCAGCTATAATCAAATTTAACTGTCATTAACTGAGCCGGATATTTTTCACTGGAGTCGTGGCTATAGTTTCCAAGCAGGTAATGATTTTCTAATACGCGTGTCATTTGTATCAAAGCGCGCTTGTTTACGTCATCTCGAGAAGTCCTTTAGGCTAACGTTGACATATCGGCAGAAGATCTGTCCGGGGAAGGCACCTTCAAGTCGTAGTGAAGGTTAAAAAAAGGTCGGGGTGAGTTGACTCGAGGCGGTTCTTGCTTACAAATACAAGAGCATTCATACTAATACAGGTATGAGGTATGCAAGGCAGAGGCTCTTGTCATGGTAACAGCGAGAAGGGCGCGTGGGGCGCGTGTCATGTTGAGCTGGATTCGAAATAATGATTGAAATGCATTGGTACAAACAACTGGCGATCTCCATGAGACGAAGAACAGCCGCGCGGGAATTCAATCATATGTTTCGACTTAAAATTGCGTCTGTAAGGGCTATTCTCTACTCATCCCTGAAAGCACTCGCAGTGAGCTAGTGAGTACTCGTTTACTCGCTGTTCAGCCTTCACTTGTCGCTACTGTATAGCCAATTCAATAAGCCTTTCCACGTTTTCTTCAACGCAGTCCGCCATCTTGTTCACCGTATCACGTGATATCTAAACAATTAGTGATTGGTTAAAATTGAGCGTACTCGCTACGAGCAAAAAAATGGTTCAAAATTTTGAACTCGACTAGTGAGTACTCGCTAGTACTCGCTGCGAGTAAAAATGTCCTCGCTAGCTCGCTGCGAGGAGTGGACAAGGACCTTTAAGGACTTCTCTCTCTCAGTTTTGAATAAAATTTGAAAAGCCTTTATTCTTCGAAAGCACAGTGCTTCGCAAATCCTTGTATGATTTCGTATGCTGCTCTAGTGTAGGAAGGATATTCTCCTTACAAGACCATGCTGACCAGACTGAACAAGAACTGAACAAGAACGAACGCAATTGACGTTTCTGAACTTCTTTCCCATTCCTGGAGCGGTTTCTTCCGCGAGTTCACTTTTGCCAAACTGATTTGATTTTGGGAATTGAAAACAATTTCATCCTTTTTTACCCCTTTTACAACAGTTTTTTTTTTTCGGAATCCGGTATTCCCTTTGAAATTTGACAATGTACGCGCGCTTAAACGAGGAAACGGTGGAAGTCTCGTCAACATTATACACTATTTTCTCATTTACGCTTCAAACTAGAGGAAGACTGAAATCAGACAATATATTGACAGTCTCCTTAACTTTTCTCAGGGTCGGAAGATAACTGAAACGCTGAGCTATCAAGGCATGTCCACAGGTATTTTGAAAATATACCGTGTAGCTCTTTAATAACATCTGCAGGTTAGTTAGATTTATTCAGAATACTACGCAATTCTGTAGTGTTAAAGGGGCCATCTTTAACGGAACATCTAAAGGAGTCAGTCCCTTGACAAGTTTTTTTGCTACTTGCCCGTGCATAAAATTTGACAAGTTTTTCCTTAGCAAGTCTTGTTTTGAAGTACCATGCCAACATTTCAACAGGTAAACAAGTCAAGGAAAAACTCGACCCAAATTGGTATCAGTTTTGTTAAATGGGCTATTTGCAATTTCCATCAAAAATTTCCGTATTTATCGGTTCGGTTTCCTTTCTATGTATATAAGTACTTTCTCTAGTGCCACTGAAAAAAATTTCGATCTATTACTCAATCATAACAGAATGATCATCCTTACTCTTCTTGAATTTGCAACGAATTCAAGATAAATTCCATTGAAAGTTGATTCTGAAACTAACGCTTCAGGTTCCTTTAAAAATGCCAGAAATCCCCACTCAATCCGCGAGATATTACGCTTTCTACATCAAAATGAGATGTATTCAGGAATTCTGCGTTGAGAATAGCCGTCTGCGTAGGAGGCTACGTTAAGAAAAACGCCTTTAAAAACCAGAAATTCCACGGTGCATTATGTGTCTAACATGATCTAGTTTGTTCTTTTGAACGAAAAAATCAGAAAAGGATGAAACTTGCTTGGATGTTCCAGTATTCTGCACGGTTTATGTATATATACGTGGGATTCCAGTAATGGGTTAGTCAGAATCCACAAATGTCTTCGCACTGTTATTCGCATTTTTGTGCCTGTGTTGTCTCCTATTGGAATTTCCACGAGTGAGGGATGTGATAAATGGCACGTCTACATGTATTTGTTCAAGTTTGTTTGTGTCTGTTGGTTTATTTGTTTACATATCGGTAGGAAAACATTATTCCGTTAAAGTTCAACAGTTTTGGCAGTCGCAATCTTGCCTTTTTGGACATTCTTTTTGCGACTATCAAAAAGGAGCTCTCGTTTTTACGATGGCTAAAAAGGACTGATAAAGTCTTGTTTATGCGACTCTAAGACAAAAATAAAGCAAATTCGATCATATCTGTTTTAATTCTCTTTTTAAAGCTCAAAACTGGGACCACGAGAAAAGAATGTTTGCCACACAAAAAGACGGGATCCAAAAGAGGCTGTTGGTTATCGGTAACCATCGAATTCATCTTACAAAACCTTGACAGCATCTTAAGATAAGAATCCTTTAAGACTGCTAAGACTCTAAATCATCCCAAGGCAGTACAAAATGGCGCTTGTCGTACTCGCGCCCTGAATTTTACCCCAAAGCTTGCTCATCTGGAAAATGCTAGGAAAGTTAAAGAAAGGCTCGATGTGGCAACGCTTTTACGAATATCAGTCAAGGTCAAAAGCCACTACAAAGACGGTGTTTTGTCTCCGTAATCGATACTTTATTTAATTAACATCATAAATGTACATTATAAATACTATTAGTATTTACTTAGCGTAGTTTTGTCGAGCCTTTTATAATTGTTAAATCTCAAGAAAGGATTCTTTAAACTTTAAAGCAATGTGATCAAAGACTTCCGATGAAATAGAGAAGCGAAGTCATTCTCGCCTTCGCTAACTAGACAACTCATTCATGAATGTTTAGGTAGGCTATTCTTACAACTGGCACTCACTGGGTCTCTTACTACGCATCAGTACTTAAGTCTGGGGCTTTTGGCCATGCTTCAGTTCCCAAAAACAAATTAAGTGTTCATTGGTGAACTAGATACAAATCTAAGGAAA
>JAADYU020017790.1:0-10607 GCA_011763375.2 Heteractis magnifica
TTGCATATGGGAAGGCATGTACTGAATTTCTAGTACCTCAAAACAAAAATAGTATAGTAAACTGATGTTAGTATTTTGTTTGGGGGTTTGGACCTGCATTGCCCAATGACTTGAAGATAAGGACACCGATTCCACTTACCTATACAGGGACCGTATTCAGAGTTCAAATCAAATTCTTTTAGTAGTAATAATTGTTTTGCTTTCTCGTCGACAACATCCAAATCTAGTATAAAAAGGAATACAAAATTCACTATAAATACTCTCTCTGCACAACGACTCGAGCTAAAGTAGATGACATGAACCCAAACCTTTTGCAGCTTCAGGTTTTTGATCTTGTTTTTTCTTCGATGGAGTTTTTTGCTTGACAATCTTTTGCTTCTTGACTGTAGGAAAAGTATCTGTTATCAGTTTATTCGACATTTTAAGAAATTGTACTATAAAATGCCGAGGTTTTTCTTTCGTTTGGTGTTTATATCACGGAACAGCTGAACGCGAACTCAACATGCTCGTTTATATCGTGCTCTCTGATTGGTCAATCTCAATAACATTCTTGGAATGAGACCACAGGAAGCCCAATCTCTTGTAATGACTTTTGCATGTAATCAACATTGGCTTGCTGATCATCCATGTATTAAAATAAATTTATTAAATATTTATTTTCCTCCTTTTCACACCCTTTTTGAGGCCAGTAGTCCCAGGAACCCAGTAAGATATTGTTCACCAATGTTCTGTATCAGAGCAGTTTTTGTATAAAGTGAAACATTTGAATCAGATGACCAGTCATGTTGCTCACTGTGATTGATTGTGCAAATGCTATGAATAGACCTTATTCGCTTGGGCGTAATGTTTTCCCAATTCAGACCTCTTTCGATTCTTTGTTTGAGGTTAATCCATATTATGTATCTTCTCAAGCGTTACCATTAAACAAAGGAAAAAGTCCCAAAGGAATGACACGTGACCTGTATTGGGAAAATAAATACGCCCAAGCGAATGAGGTCTATAGACCTCCTTGGTTTGGGCATAATGTTTTCCCATTTCAGGCCACATGTCATCCTCTTGGAAATACGAATGACACATGATCTGAAAAGGGTAAACATTACACCCAAAGTGAGGTCTATTCTCCTTAACCTTGATAGCACTGTATGGTATTAGTTAAGGCTGGTTTTCACTTGTGTCGGAATCGGAATCGGAGTTGGAATCAGAGTCATAAGCAGCTTAAGATGAAGTGAAAACCAGAAAACAGAGTCGGAATCAGAGTCATAAGTGCGTGGGAATCGGAATCGGAAGGATTGGAAGGTTTCCATTTTCTTCCGATTCCGATTCTGACTCTAATCCTTACGATGAGTGAAAACCAGAATATCGGAATCGGAAGCAGAAGCAGAAGCAGATAGCCAATCACAATGCTGTTCTCCAGGCCCTCTCCAATGCAAAAACATCTAATTGAGGCTTCTGCTTCCGATTCTGATTCTGCTTATGATGTTCAGTTTTTACTTTTATTAACTGCTTATGACTCCGATTCCGATTCTGATGCAAGTGAAAACCAGCCTTTAGGAGTGCAAAAACTACCCTTAAGGCCAAACATAATTTTTCAAAGAAAATGAATGTTGCTTATCAATAGCAGATATTTATTTAAATCATATAACTTTTTCATACTTGAAGTAGTTTTCCAGCATTACTAATAAATATATAATATGTAACATTTTGTGTTAGGTGTATATTAACTTGATATGTTTAAATTTTTTTTTCTTGATAATCAAAAAGATATTCTTAGGAAGCATTCATTTTTTAGGGGGGGGAGGGGGCCAGAGGAATTAAGGGGGGTCATCAAATATTTACAAGTTAAAAAGGGGGTCACTGATTTTTTCTGGTAATAACCTGGGGGTTCAGGGAAAATTTTGTTCAAGAGAAGCAATATCACAATTTTTATCATAGGGGGTGGGGCCAAAATTTTTTATCAGTTAGGTATTGGGGGGGCCATTTTAAAATTTCAAAGCTAAGCCAGGTGGGTTAGCAAATCAGGCACATATGTTAACAGTTATTCCTCTGGCCCCCTCCCCCTCCTAAAAAATGAATGCTCCCTTAAATTACTAGTTGCTAAAAGGGCTTTTTCCTTATTGTAAACTACCATCTGTACAGTATGACAAGATTTACATTAATTATAGTACACTAAATGACTGCCAAGGTACCTGTGAAAATATCAAATTTGACTGGGCAACATGACTGACAAGACCATTTTCAAAGATTGGCTACTGATATTCTATAAATATATTTTATGTTTTTAATCTCCATTTCAGTTGTAAAGACGTTTAAAAACTGATTTAAAATCCAATGCAATAATTTATAATCTTTAGATAATAATTTATTTACCAGCAACTATTGCCTTGAGATATCTTATAACATTACTAAAATGTACGTCCTTCAGACTTCACTTCATCTTAGCAATTCCAATCCCCTAATGATGTAGGGAAGGCATTTTCTGGAAGCACACATTTTAAAATTCTTCAAAAGAGAATAATAGCAAATAATCTTCATGTACTATCAAATAGCTTTTTAAGCTTATCCTTATCTTCAGCATTATGTTCCTTGATCATTTTTTCTAGTTCATCTAATTCTTTTTTCACTGCTTTCTTCAATGATTCATCCAGTTCTGCAGCTCTTTTAAAATCATTCTTAGCTTCATCTGGATTCCAACATGCTTTGTGAGCTTTGGCACGCCTATAAATAGCTTTCACATTATCTTTATCTTTTTCAAGTACCGTACTGGTATGTTTGATGACTTCATAATATTCCCCAAGTAAAAGTTTACATTGTGAATAATTCAATAGAAATGGTATTTTCATCTGGTCAAGTTGAACCCACTCATCATCCCCTGGTTTTTCGCGTAGAGACAGCTGCTCAAGTAACCCCA
This sequence comes from Heteractis magnifica, assembly GCA_011763375.2. Lineage (NCBI taxonomy): Eukaryota > Metazoa > Cnidaria > Anthozoa > Actiniaria > Stichodactylidae > Heteractis > Heteractis magnifica. The sequence goes on from JAADYU020017790.1 coordinate 2,909, forward strand.
GAGCTTTAGCGTATTTGTCTGCAGCTTGCTTATATTCTTTTCTTGTATACAAGTCATTCCCTTCTTGTCTGAGCTTGGGAATAACAATAAGCTTCTCACTGGAATCCATTTGCCATGTTTCTTTCTCATACTCTCCTGATTTCTTTACAGATACAAGCTCAATTTCAAAGATAAGATCTCTTGGTTTTCTTGCTAATTTATCGAGATCAGCATAACCAGTTGGATTAACAGCCGAAAGACTACAGCTGTGTTCATGATGGTCATGGTCTTTGCAGGATTCACCTTTTGATTGTTTAACTGCATTTCGGAAATTTTTTGAGACGAAATGATATCCTCCAACAACCTGAAAATAAAAATCCCTAAAAACATCAGCTGTAAACGTACATGTCAGCCAAAATGTCAGATATCTGGATTTATGTAAACTATGACAAAAAGTATAGAATAATTTCCCATATACCAACCGACTTATCACAGGTGAATCTTGCAACTTCATTTACTTTCATTGTTTTGATCATCTCTTCCCAGATTTCCAGTTTAAACTTTTTACCAATCAATAGTTCAAATGGCTGTCCAAGTGTCTTGCTGCAATCTAAAAGCTTTCTGCCTCTAGCTGTCTTTTTGTAAGCCTTGAAATGGAAAGTTGCCTTTAAAGAGAAACAAAGGTTTTCGATCAAATACAGCTGTGGAGTAAATCATTTTAGGCATCACACAACTCAAAATAAAGTTTTCTTGATTCAAACACATCAAGTTAATGAACAGTTAACACGAAAAGAAATACCGAAAAAAACCTTTAAAATGATTGAAGAAAACAAGAAATGGTAAGCTTATAAGCTAATAAGCTTATGTATGAAATCAGCTGTCAAATGTTTATGGATTTTAGAAAAAATATTTTGTGGAATAAATCCTAACATCAAAGGTAAAAGACAGCAGTAAAAATAAATCACTTCTTACCTTTGAACCATTTTCATATTCTGGAACATCGCCTTGTCCAGGATAAAGAATCTCTTTAGAGACTAGTTTAGGTGCAACATCAGCCATGTTGTCAGCCATTTTGTTTTGGATATACAACGCACAAAGCCATCTGGGATACGTAATGACGTCATTATTAATGAATTCGTAGGGGAGGGGTAGGTGGAAAATAAAATATTTCTTCATTTTTACCGACTACACTTATTTCTTTTCACATTTTCTAAATGTACATTAATTTTGAAGGTACTATATATAAATGGTGTTTCAGAGACCCCTCGCACCCCCATGCGCCCCCCTTCATTAGACTACCATGCACCATGCATGACGCATGTTCAGAGTGCGGTAGCGGCAGCCATGATGATGGTTAACGTTTAACAACATGGCGATTGTTTTACGATTGAGAAATGCTTGGGTATCTACAATACAGCCACGTCATTCTACTCTCATTACACTCGTAAACGTAAGGCACAATTCTACAAACAAATTTGTCAAGACTTCTTCCTTTACCATGAAGAATGGCGATCATAAAAGCAATGAGAAAACAACGAATATAAGCTTAAAGCGCAATGCTAGGATTTCTACGAGTTCTGTTGTTAAAGTACATCATCATGGGAATTACGTTGTCACCCCAGAGGTGCAGGAGGTGGAAAGAAAATGGAAAAGACAGTTCTTAAATACGACTTTATTTGGTGAAGCAATCTTTGTTTTAGGTGCTATGGGAGCTGGAAAGACTACAGTCATTGAAAATGAATTTCGATGTCATCCTGTTTATTCTAAGTATGCTTATGTTGATACTGATGAAATTATGGGCAAACTACAAGGATTTGCCTACGATAAAGTTGAAGAATTTTATCCAATAGCTAGAGGAATAACTATTCGTCTTACGGATTGGATCTTGGAGCAAAGAATCAGCTTCATTGCAGAGGGGACGTGTGTGAAGTATTCAGAACTGATTGATTATCTACAGCGCCTGAAGACTGGAGGTTACATGATCCGTGTCAAAAGACTACCAAATGTTCCTTTGGATATCATCCTTGAAAGGGCAAAGCACAGGAAAAATCGTTTGGTTCCTGATCATGTGGTAGAATCCATATATTATGGGTCTACAGAAGGTCTAGATGAATTATACAGTTTCAACAAAGATAATACATTATTTGAAGATATAGATGTTCTAAATGGAAATAGGCAATTGAATCTAACTGGAGAAGCACTCAACCCTTAACTTGATGAGAAGTCTGCCCTCAAATCAGTCTATTTATGTATTATTTTGATCAGGATAACTGCATCAGTCTGCTGTAACCCACTCAACCCCCCCACCCCCAACCAGAGTGAGAGAGGAATGGCTGTAATTGCCCTCTAATTACACCAAACAACTCATACTTTACCAGGAAATAAATGTGTTTTTGGACACCTGTAAAAAGAATATGCTTTAAATATTGAGTTGGTATGTATTGCCATTTGAAATTGCATTCAACAGAATTGCTGTTTATAACAGTGAAAACTATATAAGGCTTTAATCAAATTAATCAAATTTCAACTCTAAAATAGTTTTTGAATTGTTTTTACTACCATTGTTATTTAGTATGGATGATAATGAGACATCCTGCCTATGTCAACCTAAACATAATTTATTATAATAATTTTCAAAATGCACTTTGGTAGCACATAAAACTGTATTTTGGTGAGAAGAAAAATCAAAAAGTAACTTAAGAATCCAATTCAGTTTTTGAATACATGAGCACTGTACTTGAAACAAACTGTTGTGGCAGTTATAATTTGATTTTTGCAATGTCTTCATTACTGCAACAGTTAAAATCATAAATAATACTGATTGTCATTCAAAGTCTTTAATAAATTTACGTATTGTTGCAGATGAAGTTTAGTGAACATCTACAACATTTTGTTAACTGTAAATAAATGTAAGAGCACCACCAGGCTGAAATAATGGTGTGACACAGTGTGCGCAACAGTTTGAATATTGCTCTTTTTGGTTCATTTAGTTCTCCAATTGATCTGTTTATATTACTTCCACTAACTTTAGCTTCATTACCTTTACAGTATGTGGTCAAGACGATAGTGATGTGATAGGGTGCACAAACCATGAAAGCAATTCCTCTATACACAAATTATTTTTTACCTTTTATTAAATGTGCATAAATATGTCTTTGATTGATGGGATTAATTTATTTAAATATTTAACTCTCTCGTTATAAAATTACCCTGAGATCCTGTAACAGTCCCTATATTTTATTTTCTGTGTGTTTCCTAATATCTAATAATATTGCTATAACTATTTTATTTGTTGTTTCTTAGACATATTAGTTATTTACAAATTGAACTGCATTTTTTATTTTTTATTGCAACCTAAGACAGTTTGCTAAAAAAAATCTTAGAAATATGTGGCAAGGGCAGTGTAGCAGTAGTAGCCTCTCACCACTGTGTCCAATGGGTTGGGTCACTGGTTTGAGCCCTGCAGATGCTACATGTAAGTAGATTTTGTTATAGATGTGTTGTTCTCTGCCTTGCTGAGAGGGTTTTTCTCCAGGTTTCCTCCCTCCGTTCAGCATGTGAGCTGAGAGTGCCCCCAACTAGTGCAAATAGTGCTAGAACGACTAGGCACTTAAATAAAGAGATTTTTATTTATTTTTTATATGTGTAAACATGATATATCACAGGTTGTCTTTCAGGTTGTCTACAGCACACTCTAGAGGATAGAATATGATGTGCACAAAAGTCCCTATACGCAATATTGAAAGATGCACACCTAGACAACCATTTTCACACATTTCTGAAAGCCGACACCACAGACCATGCAGGTGTAGCCCGTTGTGGCATTTTGGAATGCTGGTCTGTTGCATATAAAGCAGATCTTTCTTCCAGGAGCATGCATGGGCTTGTGACGTTGACACAACAGGGCAACATGCTGTGGTTCCTTCCAAAATGGTGGAATAAACTGACCACAAATGACACAGTTGTTCTTGTTGAGTCCTGCCAGTTGACCAAGTCCTTGGTTGTGCATTCCACACATCTGACACAGTGATACCTCTTCTCTTAGATTTTGTATCTTGGGGATTATCTGACCACACTGAAGAAACTTGTGATAAAAATGATAGTCATTAGTTGCATACTAAAGAAATGGGTGCACACTCGTGTACATGAATTAACCAATCACAACACGCTATATTGCAGCTATTGTTATGAAGAATATTGGTCTTAGGAAACTAATTTAAGAATTCCCAGCGTCTTGTTCAGAAATCTCAACATGGTAATAATACAAGGACATCTGTGAAACATGGAGTCACAGAACATGACGTTAATGTTTATCTATATGATATACCAGTACCTTGTAATACTGGTATTTCCAGACATTTTGCATCCGTCGAGGGCGATAGTCATTTCTCATGTAATCTAGAAGCCTCTTTCTGGCTCCAGCATTCTTGAGTTGGTTTGCAACAGCTTCAGTTGCTCTTTGGTTATCTTTGCAGACATACTGAAAATAATCTGCTATTCGTAGGTACCACTTGGTATTCTCTTGTTGATCTGTCATAAGTGTGTCCTTCACAACCTTTGAAAGGATCATGAAATGCTGAATCAAAGTGAAAATCTTGGAACAGTTATGTATGTACCTTATGATATTCTCAGAAACTTGAGTGAATCTGCTGGGTATGGAAAACATAAAACAGAAGACAACTTTGGGGACAGTGATTAGAAAGATGATTATCAGCTGTTTTTGGCTGTTTTAGGGACCCCCAAAACAGCCATCTTAAGCAAGCCATGATGTCACGACCCCTGAGTTCAGTGCATTATAAGTGAAAAAGGTTGAGTGAACAGTCTGATGGTTAATTGCATGTGCATTACGATGAAACCATGTGTGACACAAATACTTTCAATCCTTTCTTACCTGACTGATTGATGCATGGAAGAAATCCAGTCTTTCCTCTTGTCCTTGTTGACCTGAGTTCCTCAAGAAAGGTTTGAGTGTTCGTCTTACCACAGCCCACTGCATCATGGGAAGTGGTTCATCAGACTCCTCATGCTTCAATATCCATCTTAGTTCTGTCTCTGTTAAACTCATACACTCCAAGATACGGAGAACCTGCAAAAAGGTGAAACAAGATTTTCATGATGTGTGTAAAAAAGCTAGAGCACAGGTCATAGAGGAATGAAAGACACCTTTTACCATCCAAGAGTGCATTCATATCCCTTCAGAATGTTTGTCACAATTACCACATAGTAGACCTGTTCCTGGTCTTGTTAATACCTTTTCCACATTTTGAAATTCATCTTCAGCAACAAGTCTTTTCAAGATGAAGTTCAGCAAGCCCTGCAAGTATCCTGGAAGACTCTTGATGTGATCTGTCACTCTCTCAAAAACACCAAATACTCTCAACTCTTCACATGACAGTGATAGCCATAATGGATTGGTAGCACCTTCCAGGCTGATCAGAAGATCCATTTGTTGGTCATCCAGTTTCTAGAGGTAAAAGGGTTAATGAGATTTCAGGGCTGACCACATGAAATAAAGTTCCAGCCTTGAACACATTATACTACATAGCAAACAGATATGAAAATTAAGTTGTGACTAATGTAAAAGAACCACTGAAGATGAAAAGAAGTTTAAAAAATACAAGACAACTTATTAGTAATCACGTCTCATGATCTGCAGTGCATGACTGAAGAATGACCAGTGTGGGTCCACTCATTAAGGAAAAATGCACACTCTACAATGTATGTCAGTCGAACTCGAGACTTGAGAAGAGCACTGAGAAATGGCTAAAACATTTCATTTCTTCTCTGTAAACGCATATCTCAGTCTAACAACTAGTAGAGTGAGTAATTCCACAGGTCAGAGACAATTATATACCTTACCTTGTTATAGGTGCCAAGCACATGCTTAACAATTTCTCTTCTGGCAGAGTTATCTAATGCACCAACATGTAGTTCTAGTGGCCGAGGAGTCTTATCTTCATAAAGAAGAATTTTCGCTGAACGACTTCCCTCGACGACACTGACTATACAGCAGACGTTGGAAGGAAAGCTGTTTGGTAGCCAGTACAGGTGATGGCTAGAGTTCTCAGCATCAGACAGCTGTGAAAGTAAAGATGCCATGTTTTAGGATGTGTCAGTGCATTTACATAGAGGATAGAAGGCACAGTAGTAGACAGTAGTGATGCACACCTAACTGATAGCTGAATGTATGTTTACTTAGACTTCAAACACAAGTACACAGTTTACCTGGTTAACAGCATCAAGTATGATTACAACTTTCTTGTCCAGTTTTGCCACTTCTTCATTAACTTTTTCGATTTTCTCTTTTATGTGTTCATAGGAAATGTCTTGGTCCTTTTCTTCGTTGTCAGGTTCTGGTAGGTCAAAAGACGTGTTTTGAATCAGGATAAGGCAAACAGATCATTTATGATATAATCTGTGAATTGTACCAAAAAATTGTATCAAATGGCACAGTTGCAGTATGGAATATATAAACAACATCTAATATTGAACTGGTCAATCAAAGTGCACTAGATCACATATATTCTATCTGTAAGTTGCTTCACAACTGGAATCACATCTAATGGTACATTCACCTTTACGCACTTATTTTACTACTCAATATATGATTTATTGAATCACAGAATCAATAGACCTTTTGGCAAGTTTGTGTGTGTACTCCTGTGCCTTTTGCAGAGAAGTCTTCCCCAGTACTGTCACAGTCACAACATGGGGCACCCATGCATACTAGAAGTTTTCCACAGCCTACATACAATGAGAGTGCACTTACCTGTATTAGTAATTTGCTTTAACCATTTGTATAGTCTGTTTGTTAACCTGAGAGGATCAGTAGATCCTGGTCCAGAACCAACAAAGTGATAGAACAGCAGGCAATCAAGCTGAAAAAAGCAACTTGTGTGTTAGACTGGTTGAAGAATGAATTTGCGCTGGAGGTTTCAGGAATCTGGCTGTGCTCCATAAATGGAAAGCGCATGTAACAAAGTGGCTATATTGTAATTTAGTTGGTGAATAGCTGAAATAAGTTTTCTCAGTTTCAAATGTTCAGAGAATTTAACCTTTTTTGCTTGCATGGTATAGTAGGCCATAAGCGATGACTTGCCAGATCCTGGAACACCCTGGACAAGTAGTATTGGACAGGTACTATCTGTGCTTTCCCTTGTTTGTCCAGGAAGACAACCATTGCTGGCATACTCTATAATACTATCAATTTCCTTGCTTCTACCAAGCAGTAAGGAACCTCTAGATCGGATAAAGTTGTCTTGGGCAACAAGCTCTGAAAGCAATAGTGGATTGATAGTGGATTTTCGTGTAAAATGAAGGGTTAAAATAAGCAGTGCTCACTACACTATTCTTATCTCAATTTTAAATATCATGGAAAAATTTACAAGTTGTTCAATTACAAGACCTCTAATATATCAAACATGAAAACTAGTTGAGGATATATTCATTTTTGATGAGGAGTGGGGCAATAATAGCAGCCAATATCTTGTAACATTAGATTATCTGACCTAGTTCTTCTGGGCTCAGTTCCTTTTGTGATGATGGGAATGCTGTCTCTATATATGACTTGAATTGCTCCAAAACCTTTTGGCCAAAATCCTCTAGTCCTTTCAGTTTTACCTAAAAATCACATCATACACATTATTGATTCTGTGAAATACCTCTTTACCACTAGCTTATAATGATCAATGCCATCAGCTGTATGTGCATGTTTTCTTGG
>JAADYU020017901.1:0-10606 GCA_011763375.2 Heteractis magnifica
CTTGAAACATTTTTATTAAACAAAATGCTAGAATAACCTTTCAGCTATTACTGGGAACAGTGTTTTGCTTTTGGTCACTGAAACCGTTTACAGTCTGTGGACTATATTGAATACAGCCTATTTGAGCAAAATCACCGCCAATCATCAAAAAACCTACTTTTACGACATCGCATAGTTCTATAACCAATACGGTGACCCCTCTTTTTTTCTCGGTTTTTGACTTGCCTAACAATGATCTTTAAATGACGGAATTTTTAAGAAAATTCATTAACGAAATCCAAGGCTCCGGAACTACCTTAACTATATTCATTTTGAAATCTTTTTTGTTAATAATACAGCTAGTTTAGAGCATCGGTCTTGAAAATGTACAATCAAAGGACAAACATAAGCTAGACTGGTGGGTCAAAGGCAACACTACACGTATGCAGATGTGAATTCCTTTAGAAAACATGGCTGTCATTTTACTCTAAGAAAACAGGTGGACTAAATTTTATTCTACATATGGTATTTTGAATATGTTACTCCATTTGTAAGCAAGAACAGAGCTACAAAGTAAACTTGGGTTTAAATAGCACTTGAATTGTTTCTTTTTATGCACCTATCAATGTTAAGCCCGAGGGGGGGGCAGGGGACCTCGGGGCAAGGTGGGCACTTTGATTTAGCCACAAAGTAGCCACACCATAGGACAAAATCTGAAATCAAACTTCCCCACTACTACTCAATTAAACTAAAGGGCAAAACAACGATACAGAAAGCTTTTAAATAGTTTCTCATACATAGAGGATATTACACGGCGTCGCGAAGATATGAAGTTTATCTTCGAGCGGTGAAAACAATATTTCACAAAACCTTACTACACATCCCCTCCTGGGGCGAAAAAACGCTATCAAAGTTCCCACCTTGTCCCGAGGTCCCCCCCCCTCGGGCTTAACATTGATAAATGCATTATGAAAAGACGTAAGAGAATAAATAGACCTTTTTACTGATACGGCAGCCATATTGAATCAATAAGAAATTATGGGATGCCCAGGGAGGAAACGTAGAAATATTTGTAAAGAAAAGTATGGCGTCATTACTTTTTCCAATAATTTTTGGTTTTGGTGTTTCAAATACCGCTCAAACTTCCAGCAAATTCAATTGGTTTTTAGATGTGTTTCTCATTGGATAGCGTAAAATTAAATAAAAATACACCCTGAAAGCTGTGCATACTATTATTTTTCCAATGACTGCTCCCTCAGCAGCCATAATTTCTTACTTAAGACAATAGAATTCAAGATGGCCGCTGTATCGGTAAAAAGGTCTATTCACTGTACAACCATTAAAGACGTACAAAGTGTTCTGGAAGAAGTACTGGTAAAAATAAGCCAAATAAGTAAACACTTCAGCTGAGCTGAAAATCAAAACAATTGTTGCTTGAGATGTACAAGACTGCACTTCCCTGCTAGCAGAGTCTCTCTCGTGACGATTCCTGACGAAAAAAATGAGAGACTCTGCCGATCCAGGCCGTTTTCTTTGTTATACTGCCGCGTCCACAACCATGGACCAACGAACCAACGGTCGCAGTCATTGTTATCATTCAACCAATGAGAGCGCGCGTTATAGCGACCGTTGGTTCGTTGGTCCATCAGCACGGCACTACGGATCCAGCTAGAGAAAAATTCGTAATATTTTCGTTCGAATATCGCCAATCGCTTGCTGTTATAGCAAGCACATCACTTCGAATGAGTAGGTTTGGAAAGTAAATTTATAAGGTTGTGGGGCTGTAAATTTTGAAGTTAGCATTTTTGACGAGAAAAATAGCTTTGGGTGAGAGCTGGTCGCCACCGAGCTTTCCTGCCTTGTCATTTTTATTACAGGGAGAACCCACATTACCGAAATCGCCTCTAAATGACCTCGGATGGCGATGAAACGTCCATATAGCGATAAGTTAACATGAAAACTACCTTACTGAGGACATTTTTTACAATTTCGCATATATTTAAAAAAATATTCGTATTTAGGCCTAAAGTACACTACTTCGGCAGCCTGTGGTTGTCGTCAAAGATTTACCACAGTAGTCCAAACGTGGCATCACTGAATCGTGACGTCACGCTTTTTCGATTATTCCTTGAATGACCTTGAATTCACCACTTTCGTGCTAGGTTTCACGTGGAATCTCACGTGATCCAGAATGTAAACATCACGCAAAAGTTCGGACATTCTAGGTCTGGTTTATTGTACGAACTCACGATGGTGATAACTAAAAGATGCGCTTACGGTACTTGGGTAAGAAACGCCAATGGCGATCCCATTAAATTCTATCCGCATTTCCTGGCTCAACTCGGCCAAACAAGAGAAGGCAAAGGTGGATAGCAGCGTGCCATCGTGGTGATTCTTTCGTGTGTACGAAAGACAGCCACATTTGTAGTATTCACTTTGTCGGAGGAAATGGTCCAACAAAAGACGAATCTGACCCAATTTCTGTAGCAAGTAAGTTATAATCTAACTAAGAAATAGGTTGAATGATTCGGATATATAATAATCAATCCTTCGTTATATAGTGAAAATTGTATATTTTATAATAAGACTCTCCGCAAAGACCAGCTTATGAAGAGTTTGTTCATCGAGAAAGTATTGGATGAAAAGAAAACATATCACTACACAGGTACATCGAGACATTTCAATAACTGAATGATAAATATTTACAACGCCTTGTATGCTTATGCACGGGATTAATGAATTGACTCACGCCTCATGGTCATCACGCCAACAAATGTATACACCTTCAAACATTATTGCATTAATTTTATTAGGTATGACAAAAGAGTGCTTTCGTTTGGTTTTCAACATCATTAAAGATAAGTGCGAACGTATGCAGAGGTATTTTCCACTAGCGAAGACTTCAAATATCCACTGACGGAGGGAGACACCACGGTCTTGTAAATATTTCTTCAGCTCTCATACCCTCATGCCGTTGAAATCCTTCTTTGTGCTCGTTTTCTTTGACATTTTAAGAAAATTCGATGACGTAGAGCTTTGGGGAGGGCAATTTCTTGAATAAAAGGACTTTCGTGAAAATCAAACTTTAGCGTGAGACTCTTTCTTTAATGTTCGTACAATAAACCTGAACCGCATCGCCTTCCAAGAATGTCCGAACTTTTGCGTGACGTCTACATTTTGGATCACGTGACATTCCACGTGAAACCTACGAAAGTGGTGAATTCTCATATGGCATCTGAATTGTGCTTCTAGAAATACTTCAAAGTGCAACACATCGTCTACAATATCTTCACTGCAGTAGTCTGGTAGTTAAAGAACACTTTGGTGTAAAAATATAGTGAAAAAGTTGAGATTTTGAGCGATTTTCAACGCTTCGAAATTTGACTTGCTGCTTCAGTGCTCCTTGAATACATTAATTTTCTAAAGGTTAACATGCGATCGACTGTAGAAGGATTCCATTGTGAAATCTAACACGACTGACCGTACAAAATCGCTGAAAAACTCATAAAAGAACATTGTATTCCTCGTGAAATGTCACTAAACCGTTTGTGACCTTGATGAATGCTTCCAGTGATAAATAAGTTTGCATTTGGAATGATTAAAATACGAAAAAGAACACTTCAGTTGCTTTTGGAGAATCGAAGCCTCGGCGAGCTCAACAAATTTATTATGAAGCCCGTCGAATGTACGCACTGCATGCTCCGAAAATCATCTAAAGTGAAAAAGTGACACAAATCGACACAAATCGAGATTTTTCCTGGCTTTTGTAACACAGGGATCCCAAAGAAGCACAGGGATCCCGTCAAGATTAGTTTCGCTGCTCACCTCGTGACTCGCAGCAATTATTATTTTATTATTATAATATTTCTTATAGTATTATAGACACTAGCAGGGAATATGAAATTAAAAGCTAATTATTGAAATGCCTTTTCTGTATTTTCTGTAGGGGAACTAGCAACCAGCAGGACAGCACGCCTTTCAGAGAGGCATATGCCAAAATTGGCAATGTCAGGGGATAATAATGTGCCTCACAGCAACAGCTGGGTCTAAGCTGAGGAAAAAAGTTATCAGATCCCTAATGATGATGTAAAGTACGTACGTGATACTTAACTGATCAGTGATTGATAATTTAATACGATTAAATATAAGATAATTAGTTTCCCAAATGTTACTATAGATAAGGTGATTCCGTGACTATGATTACAAAACAAGAATGTAAACACCCTTCCGGTGTAAAGATAAAAACTATGTACAATAGATTTGAGGATCAGTAAGAACGGAGAGATGAGACAATAAAGAGTAGAATTGTGAAGTAAAGTCTACGTGGTTTTATAGTCCTCGACACGCTACAATGAAAAAGCCCAAAATTTTACAACTCAGTCCAGAAAAAAGAAACATCAAAGTTATTGTGACAAAGGCTGGTAAAGACGAGCTGGAAAAGGCTTACAGTAAACAGCGAAACGAAACGAAACGAAACGAAATAATCTGTAAACAACGAAACGAGGATAAATATCTAAATAGACCAGATATATGACAAGATATCTTTTAAGTGGAAGGCGTACGTTTACCTTTCCGTTCTGGTTCCGGTCATTTCTTTCAAGCTAAGTCATCGTAATGTTGTATTTCTAGTCAGTGAGTTTGGCAATGAAGACTTCAAGTGATTCAACCATAAACTAGCTAAATAGTAGCTTAAAGGATAATTGACGAGACCAACAGAAATATTTTCATTCCAATAAAATTAATTCCTTCAGGCATTTTCTGTCAGTTTCTTTTCTAAGTGACACTGGAAAGCATCTAAGCTCGACAAACTACAGGAGATTGGAAGCCATTTTGTTTTCACCACAGGTAGACCAATATAAATAGTATGCACCGAATGCCAATATGGCGTCCAATTAGAACTGCTATTGTTCTGGACTAACTAGCCTCGTGTGGACCTACCTAAAAACTACTACAATTTAAAACTACTAAAAATACAGATACATTTGATTAAAAATATATGTGTGTATATATATATATATACACACACACACGCACACACTATATTTCTCACCCACCCTCCCACATCTAAGTTTTACAAAAGGTACAATTATTTAAAAATATATAAAACAGGAAAAAGCAAATATAAATAAATAGATTAGAGTGCAAAAAAGTCCAAAGGCACCGACAACAGCTCTGGGAAATTATTTGCACTCCATTTCACTCCATTTCTAAGTAAAATTAATAAATATAAATAAAGTTTTCTATATCCTTATTGGTATTAACAGTGGTTCCTTTTATAAAAGAAATTTGCTCTAAGGGCTTCTTACTACTTTTAAGTACTTTCTTAAAATTGCCCTTTTTCTTTAAACTTCTAGTTAATTTATCTAGGCAGTTCCATACAATTGGTCCTCTATAGTCGAGACTATTTTTAGCCCACTCACTGTTCTTAGTGTTTTTTGTACCATTATCCCTTTTCTTTCTGTTTCTATAAATCTAAAATTTTGACCCAATCTATGTTCTCCCTCCTTTATCTTAAACATTTCCATAACCAATTTACACTTATATATATATGCTAGATCTTGCCACTTTGCAATTCCCAGAACTTCCCAGTCATTTACATTTCTTGGTATTTTCTTGATAATTTTAGCTGCCTTAATATGTATACATTCCGTTTCCTGAAACATTGCACTTGAACAATTTCCCCATATGACAGCTGCAGACATCTCAGGGATTATTGTTTTAAAATATATATCTTCTAATAACTTACTTGGTAAGTATTTAATATTTTTTAAAGCATTTATCTGCTTAGAATAGGATTTATTTAGTATATCTATGTGTTGTCTCCACATTAAACTATTGTCCAATGTTACTCCTAAACACTTAGTTGAATCTTTATAATTGATTATCAAATTTTCATATTTCACTGGTAGTAGAGGTCCAATGTATCTCTTCTTTTGTCTGATCATCACATCTGATTTGCCAGTATGGATAGTTAGCTTGTTTAGGTTAGACCATCTACAGATTTCCCCAAAAACTGTATTCAGTTGTTGAATCACTTCTTCAATATTATCTCCTACAACATAGGTGGTAGTATCACCAGCATAAAGATGTAACTCCCCTTTGGTGATAGCTTCGCATAGATCGTTTACATAGATTGAAAAAAGTCTCAGGCCCAACAGGGATCCCTGTGGTACTCCGTATTTCACTTCTAGCAGTTCTGATTGTACTCCATGAATATCCACTAACTGGTAACTATCTGTTAGGTAACTAACCATGTTAGAAGGTTTCCAGTTATGCCACATCTTTGTAGTTTATAGTGAAGAATATTTCTGTCAACTAAGTCAAAAGCCTTACGAAAGTTTATAAATATTGCACCAATTATCTTTCCATTATCAATTAATTTCTTCCATGTTTCAGTAAGGTATAGCAATAATGCCTCTGAAGACAGACCTTTTTTAAATCCCCATTGATTTTCATGAAGTATCAAATTTAGGTGAGGATCCAACGACTGATTCTGTTATTTTGCTGGGTATACTCAGCATTGTAAGGGGTCTGTAATTGCTACAGTCTTCCTTGTCTCCATTTTTGTAGATAGTTTTAACTGTCCCAGTTTTCCATTTAATTGGGTAAATCCCTTCTCTAAAGCTTAAGTTACTTAAGAATGATACACAATAAGAGAGTTCATTAGCAAGACTTTTCATTTCTCTAGATGTAATATTGTCAGGCCCACCTGCTTTCTTTATATTGATCTTGTTTAATTTATTTAAGAATAATTATTTACTCAGATTGACATTATCTATAGTAGAAGTCACTCTTGTTATATGGGATGCAATTGGGTCTTCAGTTGCTACTGGAAAGCAAGCAGCTAATGTCTCTCCAATTGTTACAAAGTAATTATTCATAATATTTGCTTTCTCTTTGTCATCACACACCAGAGTGCCATCTTCTTTTCTAATTGGGCCTAGTTTTTTTTTTTTTTTTTTTTTTTCTACTCTTTATTAGTCATTTTTCTGATAATATTCCAATATCCACTTGATCCTTTTTCAGCTTTGTTCAGTGTTTCTTTCCAAAAGTGTGCTTCAGCCCTTCTAAGAGCTTTATTTACATCATTTCTTAACTCCTTGTATTTCCTTCTGTCATCTGGGTGTTTTGTTTTCTGCGCCTTTAATAGCTGTTTGTATCTTTTATTCATTAGCTTCCTTATCTCACCATTCATCCATGGTAGCCGGAATTTGGCCGAACTTTGGCCTTCCTTTGCTTTATATTTTCCTGTTTAATATCATTGTATAAAGTTTCAAACATCCAGTAATTGTCATCAATATCATCAAAGACGTTACAACAATGCCATGGTGTCAGGGCAATTTCCTTCTTAAAATCATCTATGTTACTTCCTTTCCAATCATATACTAGCTTAATTTTGGGAGGAACTCTCGATCTGAATAGTTTCACGATGACATAATTTAGCCTGTGATCTGCAATACATGTATCAAAAACTCCAGCCTTTATGATTTTATTTTTAACACTTGTTATTGATAAATCAATCAGAGTTTCTGATGTAGATGTTACTCTTGTAGGTTGTTTGATTACATTTACCAACTTATACTTCTTTAGCACGTTGATCAGCTTTATCCCTGAATTACATATTTGATTTCTTCTTTTTAGCAGGTCATATTTAAATCATATTCTGTACAGTTTGAACAATACCAGGTATGGTCATTAGAATTTTGAAAGTTCACGTATTCAGCTGGCGAGACTTTACCACATTTTATATGCGTTTTAAGACCGCATCCTTCATAGGTTATCGATCTGTGTGTTTTTGCTACGGCTTTTTTACATACCGTGCAAGGGTTCTTGACTGGTCCTGGGTTCAGTTGTACATCTCCACTTACCAGTATCTTTTCCAGCTGAAAAGTGGCTGTCGAGTTGCAGTAGTACAGTAGTCTTGAGCGATAGAAGGATTTTCTATAGTATGGTTGAGTTCCAATATGGCGGACACTTGTGAGCCGAAATTTTCCAGTATAAAAGCTACCTTCATGCTCCCAGATATTACTTTCATTTATCCCAGAAACACTGTAGAGGACTTTACTTTGACTTATCTTTATAAAATTTCTTGTATTAAAAATATACGAGGAACCGTTTAGGATAAGAAAACTAAAAATTACGGAGCTCAGAAATGCACGTCCATTCGCCATCACAGGAAGCCCATGGTTGAATCACTTCAGTGCCAAACTCACTGACCAGAAATACAACATTACGATGGCTTGAAAGGAATGACCGGAACGGAAAGGTAAACGTACGCCTTCCACTTATAAGATATCTTGTCATATATCTGGTCTATTTAGATATTTATCCTCGTTTCGTTGTTTACAGATTATTTCATTTCGTTTCGTTTCATTTCGTTTCGCTATTTACTGTGAGCCCTGGAAAACATTTTTTCTTGGCTTGTAGAGGAGGAACTAAAAGACCTTAAGGAAAAAACAAACAAAACAATTATTTACTGCAGATCCCTCACAGTTTGTGGAGAAATTTACTTAATTTTTGATGAGCATCTCAATGAATCCAGAGAAGTAAATGGAGAGTTACTGTTTGCTATGTATCACAGCAAAACACCACCAGACATACAAAAAAAGGTTCTAGAGTCATTTGGTAAAGCAGCTGGTAATGCAAGAGTGGTTATTGCTACTAGTGTATTAGAAATGGGTGTCAACATACCCAAACATTGACAGGGTAATCCACAATGCTACCTAAACATTATGTTGATGATCATGAAAGTGACATGTTATCAAGATCAGTTGATGATAGTGAGAAAAAACTTTTAAAGGAAGTCCTTAGTGACCTCAAAAACAAAAAGGATAGCACTCAATCTGTATTTGGTAGTAAGTCCGTCTGTGATTTTATTGATAATAGTGTCATTGAGGAAATCATGAGCAAATGTCATTTTATCTTTTCTGTCAAATACTCAATGAATAACTTCTCAGTATTTTCCATGCAAACCGCAAAGGAAATTCTTGCTGTTTTCAATGATAATTTCAATGACATTGAAGAGTCAGAATTATTGACTACTTACTGTAGATGTGTCTTCTTATTTTGATGATAATCCTTTATTACTCACAGTTGATTATAGACTAATAGTGGCAGTGATTTCGAAAGTGAGTTTAAAGTTCCAAAGTTAAAGTTTATACAGTGGTGCCTCTATTATTAAGCAGGCACCCTTTATTAACTGACACTAGCCGAAAACTTTCTTCCGCTATTTACTGTTAAAACAAATCTATTGTTAAGAACCTTAAGTTTCTAATTTCTATTGTTAAATTTACAATCATGACTGCTTACATCATGTTTAGGTTCGGTACAACAGCAATAGCATCTGAATCAAATTTTTGGAATTAAAAAATTGAAGGTTAGATATCATCCTATATTATGCCTGAAATAGGAATTGATTTTCTTGATATTTTTGTTATTAATATATTCCAGCTCAATTTGACTTCGTCCCTTTTCGTGTGGAACGCACGTGCGGATGTTTCGATGTAAGTAAGAGATAAATACCTCGAACGTCAGCAATAAGCCATATCGAGGTATTTATGTGTCTTATTGTATACCTAAAGAGGTTTTCACAACACGGCAATTCTTAAGAGAAAACAGTGCGATAATACTCACGCATTCATACATCCATTGTGTTTTTCAGTAATAAGAGCATGCGTAGAAGATAATTATGTCATAGTGAATGCTTTGACTCATCCCACATGGAGAAGGGGATGCCAAGAGATCACTTTATGCATCTTGTGCTTGCAAACTCTCGAGCCGTGAGGGCGGGGTTGACTATAAGCCAAGGTCTTGTTTTTACGAGGGTAGCACTAAATAGCCAGTGGCTAACAATCCTGTGGCCCTTGTTCCATGATCGAATTGGAATTTAGTCTTACCAACAGACTGCTAAATAAGTAGTCTTTTGTTGAGACGTGCTTCACAATCCTGCCTCGGATTCGCCATTTCGGAGTTGCGCGGGAACTGGTACTAATATGCCGCGCTTTGCATTCTGTGTTTACATTCCTTCGAAATCGTTCTCATCATGGTGAAGTATAATTGTTGTGTTCCTAACTGCTCTAACAGTTGGCGAAACTCCCGGTTTAAAATTCCATACGATTCCAAAAGATAAGGAAGTTCGTAAAGAATACGAGAGGCTGATCAGAAATTCAAATCTAAAAGAAGACTCAACAACAAGGAGGATATGTGGAGCTCATTTCCCGAAGGGAGAAAGGATGTCCAGAAATCAGCTTCCTACAATTTTCCCCTGGTCGAAGAGTCCAAAGAAACGGAGGATTATTTTCAAGCATGATATAGACACAAACAAGAGGAAAAAGCTTATCTTCGATCCCCAAGAAGAAAATAAATCACCAAAAGTAGATTTATCCGAGATCAGGGAAGTGATAAACGATCTTGTTGACAATGTTGATAAACTACTTCATGACGACTTCGTTGATGTGGTTGATTGTCCTCCAGAACTTCAGGGAAAAGAAAACGACTTGAAAGGCTCAGACCAAAGTGCCACCGAGGTTAAAATGACTCAGGAAATAGAGGAATTGAGAAAACAAGTGGAGTGTTTGAAAAAAGAGCTTACACAGCTTAAGACAAAGCCAAAGTTTGACATAGACGA
>JAADYU020018012.1:0-10605 GCA_011763375.2 Heteractis magnifica
TCATTGTTATTCCCCGGAGCCTCGATTCAGTTCTTATTGTGTGTAATCACTCAACCAAATATCGAAAGTGGGCTATTATCCACTCATGACTGTAAGCTGCTCGGCTCAGTGCCAATGGCGTTTTAAAATGCAGCCCGTAAAGTCCTCAATTGAAAACCATTGTAAAGCGCATTGAGACAGTTGTGAAATGCGCTATATAAGTACCTACCTTTACCTTTTACGTGCGGTAAGTCAGTGCGGTACTCACGAAAACTGCTCTATTATTTCTGAACACGACACATGTATAAATAGCGACCAAAAAAGTTATCAAAAAAATCCCATGAATTCTGCTTTAGAAGTACAACTTGTTCGTCTAGTCCGAATTCGGTTTCTAATGAACGAAAAGCGAAAAAACGCAACGATAAAAAACTAAAAACTAAAAAATTCAGAAATTAGATAAAATTTTAAACCCGGGAATGCGTCATTAAGTATACAGTATTCTTAGCATTTCACAAAACCAACCGGTTTAGAAAAAGGTGAACAGAAGGGGAAAAAAAACCCCACTATTCCACGCGATTTTGTCAATACAAATATTAAACACGATGAATAAACTTAATGTGGCAAGTAAATATAATCAGTGCTTAGAAACTACATAGATATAAAATTAATGAACTACATTTAATTAAGAGTTTGAATTAATGTTTGGATTTGAAAGAAAAAATAAAACAAATTCATTAAAAACCTTAGTACGGAAGGTTGAGTAAATATATTCTCGAATTTTAAAACACAAAAGAGGGAATCAAAACGTAAATGCATTCAAAACGATATCATGAATAGCTTATCGTGGAGTAAAAGGTATGAACAAACAAATGATAAAAATGTACAAACTGAAATGACTAACTGAATGTAAATAAGTAAATGAATTGAAACCTACCCGTAGCATGGAAAATAAATGATTTCAGGCGTTCTATACGTAACCATCTGACAGAAGAAAATGTAACGGCTTTTTTTGGGGTGGAATCTCCGCGACAGAAATGAAATCTGAAGTAATTTAAACAAGATAAGGGCACATGACGCCAGCAAGACTGCTTTAACAGTCTATCGAGAGAAGACACAAGACACTTTTCACAAACTTATCATCCTGAATTAACCAATCGTATCCTCTCTTCTTTATTGAAACCAAATAAGCCGTCGTACTGTAGCAATCGAATATCCCGTCTGAACCGTGTCGTTGTTGGTATTGTGATCACAGTATCTGGGCTTTCAACTATCGAAGCTTTTGCTTCGAATTGGCAGTGTTGCGTATTGATTTAATGTGTTTTGGACGGTTTCTGATAGAATATTCTAGTGAGTAACAAAAGTGAACTGAAATGTTTAAAGCCAGAGCACTTGAAGATGATCATATCTGTTTTTTACTTTTTGACTACTTCCTTTCGTCCAGGGAAACCCTCAATGTAATGTGCTCACCATTCACCATAAGTGCAATATAAGGACAAATGGCCCGAGATCAGATTTTAGGACAAAAGATAAAACTAAACTATAGCTTCTAATAATAGCAACAGTGCACAAAAAGGAGAAATTAAGGAAAAAAGAGTCAAATGTTTGTGACAATCAATTCAGAAGTCATTTTGATTGAACTAGAATTCAAAATTCCCCAGAAAAGAGAAGGAATGAAAAAAAAAGAGAAAAGATACTGGGAAAAACACTTTCTAAAGGAAGCAATTCTGGCAAAATTAGCGTAGAGTCGGGTTAAATTTAGAGCTTTACTTACGTACTAATGAATCAGCGCCGGCAAATCACTTAAAAAGAGTCAATCTAAGTCAATCGGAGTGTCTATTGATGGCCTTCTAATCTGATATTTCGTGTCAAATCTCATGATAGTTTAAGAAAGAATTTTCCGGAATTAACACCGAGGCCTCAAACTATTATCGAAAGAGCGTCTTTTGGCAGATGATAAATACAGCGCTAGAAGATCGCATCTCGCAAAAAGGGTTTCTCGATAGGGGAAAGTAAAAATAGCCAGCGTTGGCACTAAAAATTTTATGATTTCTGTAAGGAGTATTAAGATATCTGTCTTTTATACACCAACAGGAAGGGGAAAAAATACAAGAAAATAAGTTAAACTAAGTAAAATTTTTAAAAAATTGATAAAAAAAAAAAAAGAAAGAAAACATGAAAACATGACAATGAAACAAAAAGAGAGTGGGAGAAACGAACTGGGAATTTAAAATTCATCTCTTTGCAAACAAGTTTTCAATTGTTTTAAAATTTTCCGTACCCAGTTGGTTCCTTCTTGGGGGGGAAAAAAAAAACCAAAAAAAAACGTAATTACTATAAAGCTACGTTCAAATTTGGCCGAAAATTTTAAATAGTATTACAATTCATTCACATGATTATTAGCTGTCTTAAACTTCCAGCGATTGAATACACCAGGCACTGGCAGCTGATTACGAAAACGGAGTTTATTCAAATATATTTCTACATCATAGGAGATCGTGAACAGCTTTGACGGGTCAGGTTTTGACGGGTCAAGTTTACTCCAATCGGCTTAAACTCTCGAGCAAGCTCATTCAATGCGACAGACAGACCTTTTGGAGCGTACGTTCTAATCTTTCTACGAAAGGCTGAGAATAATGAAAGAAAGTGACAAAATGCCTACGTTTTTAAGCACGAGCTCAGGAGACCGTCGGTTAGTGATTAATGTCGGAGGAAGAAGATACGAGACGTTTCAGAGCACACTGACAAGTATTCCTGATACACGACTTGCCTGGATTGCAGGTCAGCCCCAAGAAGCTCCCGAGTACGACAGAATGAATAATGAGTTTTTCTTTGACAGACACTCGGGGATTTTTGAAGAAATCTTGAATTACTACAGAACAGGAAAACTGCACTGTCCGAGAGGGATTTGCGGTACAGCTTTTGAAGAAGAATTATCGTTCTGGGGAATCGATGAAGAGCAAATGGAAGCTTGTTGTTGGCCAGAATACACTCGGCAAAGGACAGCCATTGAAAATTTGCGTGTTTTCAACATCAATGCTTCGCAAGAAAGCATTAATTCCGAGGGAAGCGACGCTTCGTGCAAGCCAGCTTCTTATCTACGTAAGACTTCGTTGGACAGACAAAGCTTTAGGACCGTCTATCGAAAGATTCAGCCCTGGGTTTGGAGAGTACTTGACGAGCCGTTTTCATCAACGGCTGCTAAGGTAACGATCAATACACATTCATAAAATACTTGTCTCCCTCTCGCTTCTTTGATAAACAAACTTAAGCGGAAAGAGTTCAAGCAAAACTGACAAAAAACTCCACATTTTTAATCATAGTATTCATACAACCAAGCTTTTCTTATTCCATTTTCTTGTTCGCTGTTTTCTCGGCCTGATATTTTCCCCCCGAGGCTTCATTTCAAGTTCACATTTTTGTATTAAGAAAGTCAATATTTAGGCTGAATTATTTCCTTACAATGTTTTCTTCAAGTAAGACTATTGATGGCGTCCGTCTGATAGCCGAGTGTTTAAAGACAAACACGAAAAATAAAGCTCTAACTTTATGAAACGAATGCATGCAAAGCGAAATTTGAGAAGCAAAACATATGCGCAAAGAAAGAAAGGAAAATAAAAATCCCAGTGAAAATTTCTTTGAAGATAAATATCTCATAACCTCTATCTGAGGCTTTTATTAATAAAACAACGAGATATAGATCTCAGGCGAAAAGATTTCAAAATTCTCACTTGCTCAGGTTTAAATGAATAGCGCAATTGTGAAAAATGTCCAAGCTGAAAAAGACAAATTACCAATTGCTAGGAACCAAAACATTCGACAAACAATTAGAAACGACAGAGAGAAATTTTGTTGAATCGATTTGAGACAGCTGGATTTCTTCTTATTTTTCAATGACTCTTCCGCTAAAAAAAACCTCTAGGTATGTCTGGCGTTTCATTTTTTCGACTAAGGAAAAAATAAAATATAACACTAATACCCATGGAAGTTAAATATCACTAACCAGGAAAAATTTTTTCACCTGGGTATATATTAATATAATTCAGGTGCCTTTTCCCGCCAAAATCGAAACACAGTTTTTAATAAAAATGTCTATTGCTTCACATAATCTTGAACGAAGATTCATAATTTTCAATAGTTTCAATAGTTTTTCATTGCGGATTGACAAGTGAGCACAAATCAAGCTGTTTATGACTTGATTTGACGCTGTTTCATCTTACACGAACCTGTTATTAACATGGTAGCTCCGCCTTCTTCATTCTCGAAGATGGTTAAAAGTCCTTTGACTTACCGATGTTTAATTTGATGCCAGGCTAAGGACGTTCAATTAAGACGAAATCGATTCGAAATGTTCGAAAAAGGGCAAATAACCTCGCGTGAAGTTATGCAAATAAGTTGAAGTTTTAAGAGTAAGAATTAATGGAAGGTTTTAGACAGTACCACTAATATAATAACGCGATTCTCATACCACTCGATGTCACCTCGTAATGTGTAATGTGTAATGTGTAATATACATACACATATACAGCTATTTCAATAAACGTTGAATACTGAATACTGCCTACTGAATAGTGCATTCCAAGACCAAAAGGCATTGTGGGTCTCACTAATTTTAAGAAAAAGTAAAGATACAGTGATGTGCTCTCTAACATGTAGCTGGCATACTGTTTCGGATGGAATGCATTGACAATAGAATGAATTATTATTATTATTTAGTTTAGTTTAGACAATATTACTTAAGACCCAAAATGCATTTCGGCATTGGAATGCAGTATTCAGTATTTAACGTTTTTTGAAATAGCTGTATACACTCGATTGGATTTAGCATTTTAGTGTATAAATGTACCTACATATATATATATACACACAAAAATATCTAATAAGATGCAAAAACATTAAAAAATATTGTTTAAATATATTTGCATCGATGGAATATTTCTCAAGACATTAAACATAAATGAGACAAGAATTTTTTTTTTTTTTTTTTAGTATCAGACGATATTAAGTAATATACAAATCAGAAGCCGCATATCGTTGACAAAGAACACTTTCTCAAGGATTTCAAGTGTTTATTGTTATTCCTACCTGATACAAAAAAGTAAACTTTGATAACGGTTAAAAACAAGAAACGCTATCTTAGCCGGTCTTTGATCTAAGCCGCTTAACAAATCAGTCACGATAAAAAAACTCCTTATACTAGGAGCCTAAAGAACGTGAGCAATATCCATGTGCACTTAAAAATGAGGATCTCGTAGTCATCTCGTAGTCATCTCTCGCGTTTTAGGTTCACAGATACAATATGAAATTTCAAAATTTAAGTTTTTATCTAATGATCTTTGAATCACTCAAAATTAAGAGCTCATGAGGAGCCATTTTACACCATCTGTTTCATAGTAACCTGCGTTGCATGCCGGAGGTCTGCAGTTGCGTCTTCCCTCTCTGTCTTTCTTTCTCAACCACAGACCACTAGCATCGCATGCTATCTGTTTTGCAACACAACATTTCAGACATTATCAAACTCCTGAATAATTACTGACGTGCTGTGCTACCGTGACGGTGGTTTGGACATACCGATCTTAATCAGCATCACATTTTTCTAGCTTTTGCTTTGTTTTTCTCCAAGAATAATAAATGATTTGAGAATCCATTATAATATCAGATACTTGAAAGAACGTGTCATCCTCTAGATACAGTATAACAAAATTTTACCAATGTTTTCTGGTTTTCTGGACTAAATATTTAGAACTGGGTTGGCAATGATCACGAAACAATGGTTCCAAGTCGAGACTGAACTTGATTCTTTTGTTGATCAAGGCCAACCTCGACTTGAAACCATTGTTTCGTGATCATTCAAGCGAATTCGAGAAAGGTCTATTTAAGTTATAAAGGTTTTTCTATTCCATATGCTAATGACTGTGACGTCAGGAGAATCATTTATGTTCATTTGTTGTTCCTTGTAATTGAAAACA
This sequence comes from Heteractis magnifica, assembly GCA_011763375.2. Lineage (NCBI taxonomy): Eukaryota > Metazoa > Cnidaria > Anthozoa > Actiniaria > Stichodactylidae > Heteractis > Heteractis magnifica. Next base: position 5,946 of record JAADYU020018012.1, read on the forward strand.
CTGACTACTATGCGAAAACTAATAAGCAATATTGTCTTAAGAGCCATGGATAAAACAGAGATGCGTTTAAAATTCAATTTATCCGAGTAAGTTAAGTTTTGTATATTAAATCATGATTCCCTTGACGTCACAGTAATTAGCATATGGAATGAAAAAACCTTTATAACTTCAAGATGCATCAATCAAACTATATAATTTTTTGTTGAACAGCTCACCTTGTGTAGAATCTATACTGAGAGTATTGTCAGATGTGTCGTAAGCACTTTAAATACTGAAAATTATTCGCATCACCGCCGCATTTAAAGGCACGAGTGCCAAAATCTTCCTATAATACATTAAACATGAAAGAGAGTGTCTCTTCCGACATCAAAAGCACTGAGAAGTGGGTTGAGAAATGAGAAAATTAACTGAATCTTTTAAAAATCATCATTTCAAAAAATCCCAATAGCACAATCTTGGCAATCAATATCGATGAAACTCGTGTTTTATAGGAATATGTTTATGAATTTGTTTTTATATTGTGAGTCAGTTATCAAATAAATTTACAAACCAAGTCTTTAAAGTGCCTATATCCCTTCTGATAATATTCTCTGTATTGATTCTACATGGGTTCAGCTGTTGAATGAACATAAAAATTTCATTTAAGTGCTGCATCTTTAAGTTATAAAGGTTTTTCCATGTCATATGCTTATGACTGTGACGTCAGAGGAGTAATCATTTAATATACAAAACATAACTTGTACAGATAAATTGAATTTGAAATACATCATTGTTTTACCCATGGCTCTTATGGAAATTATTGTAAGTTAGTTTTCACATAATAGACCGTGTTTCGGATTACAAGGAACAACAAAAAAACAAAGTTTTCCTCTGACGTCACAGTCATTAGAAAGCCGCACTCAAATTGTGAAATTTTTTGGGGGCATTCAACAGCTGGCCCCGTGTAGAATCAATACTGTCATTATTGTCGGAAGATTTAAAGGCATTTTATCCCAAACACTCGCCAACACAAGTGAAATTCCAAATTATCAATCATTGAGTTGTGACTGCTTGTTCGCTACAGCATAGACCTTTCTCACGCGACAGTCATATTTATTCTCAGGGGACTAAAAACCTTTGTTCTTGCCCGTCCAAACTCGTTCTGGAGTGCTTGAATACGAGGCTCGACGTGCAAAAACGTCTAGTTGAGTGGAAATAAATTTTCTAACCAATCACAGTCCGTTGTGATTTTCCATGGCTGGGCCTATGTTCAAGCACTTTTTTCCACCAGTAAACTATTGACAAAAGTCAAACACAAAAGAAAAGTCCAAAACTATTAAACAGAGTGAAATTTTATCTGTGAATTATCTAAAAACCACGCGAGAAACGATTTTGAAAACAAAGAGTGTAGGCGGAGGTGTTGCCCAACAATGCTTTACGCAGCTAGTTCGCTCAACTGGGTATTGTTTCAGTCAACATGGGCGTCGCATGAGGAGACGCATGCTTCACTCGGTGTGAAGTACCACGTACCGCGCACATTCGCACTGTTACGACATGATTAAAAACATGTTGTGAGGGGAGAATTTTTAATTTAAAACCGCCGCAAGATCTTTAAGTTTGTTTCTGCTTGGTTTATTTGTACTCTAGAATTATTGCTTTATCTGGTCAATGATCTTATCTATATTCGCGTCCATTTTGTCAACAAAAGATAAGAAAACAAGACTAAACAAAATAATTCAAAAGGTTTGTTGAGCATTCGAAATGGTTTTCCGACTGTGCCTTCAGGAAGTCTCTTGAAATCTTTTAGGGTATTTGAAGATTTTAACGTATTCTTAATTATATTTTTGTTCATTGTTGTTCTCGCATTTTCTCTTTTTTAAAAGTTTACTACTAAGGTTCACGAAATTGAATTCTTTATTTTCGTTTTTTTCTAAAATAAAATCTTATGTTTGAAATTAACAATAATATTTACAAAATCCAATCATCCTTTTTCTCATCGTTCTTGTCCCTTTTCCCCCAGGTTGCAACAGTATTGTCACTGGCGTTCATTTTGCTCTCCGTCCTGGACTTTGTCCTCTCCAGTCTCCCTGTTCTCCCGGCCAGCAGTTCGCCCAACATCATCGAGTATGTCTGCGGTAGCTGGTTTACATTCGAATTCTTTGTGCGACTTCTCTTTTGTCCTTCAAAAATAGCTCACCTCAAGAAGCCAATGACTTGGGTGGATGTAGGTGCTCTGGTACCTTTTTATCTACAATTCGTTATCAACGCCGAGGACATGGAACGATTTAAGATACTGATCATGTTTCGGCTGTTAAGGATATTCCGTCTGTTTCGCTTTTCGTATCGTCTCCAGATAATGGTATTGGCTTTGAAAGGCAGCTTACACGAGCTTGGTTTGTTGCTTCTGATTTTAGCCATTTCAGTGGTGTTTTTCTCCACGCTTGTCTTTTACGCCGATGGCGGCGCCGCGGGCACTAAGTTCGTCAACATCCCAACCTCGTTTTGGTGGGCAATCATCACCTTGACAACCGTTGGTTACGGTGACGACACGCCAAGCACGTGGCCAGGGCGTGTTGTTAGCAGTGCATGTGCTTTATGGGGCGTCTTGATGATCACGCTACCAATTTCGATCGTTAACAGTAATTTTTCGTTGTACTACGCACATGCCAAAGCAATGCTTCGTCTTCCTAAGAAGGTCGTCAAAGATACTTTTCCTCCGGGCACTAAGAGATACCTCAGTGTCCTCTCCACTATATCCGAGATGAACCTGACTGGACGCCTCAATCGAGAGCTCAAATTCCGAGACGGGATGACCAGTCCCTCTCAGTCCAATATCAACCTGGCTGTCGGGGCACTGAGAATGAGTTCCAGGAAGAGCATCAGCACTAAAGTTGCCCGGATGAAGAGACTGGGAAATAATACCTTCCAGCTTCTATCTATACCTACATCCAAGCGAACATCTATGGAGGTTAAAAGTTTCATGAAATACCAAGGAAATTCCTCGACCGAAACAGTCAATATTGGGATCTTGCCGACTGATTGGGATGGAGAGCTGGAAGAGGTGTATAGAGAGAATAACAGCGATGATGAGCTCAATGGCGAGAGTGATATGCACGTGGTGACGGGTAGAACCAACCTCGAAAAAAGTGATGCCGTTGATGCTGTTCGCTTACTTCAGTTAGGAGAAACAGAGTGCACAAGTTACGGAGGAAAGAAGAAGAGTAAAGAGACAAAATGTTGAATGGAATTTGAATGGGAGAAAGACTTTCGCGAGCGTGGCATCTTAACCAGGGTATCAGACAGCGACATTGTAATTCGATAAATTGACTACAGATGTCAGCGTAAGGACTGTAAGAATAACTACGCGCATGACAAATACAAGGTGACCTCAGACCACAAAATATCGACAGCGTACAAAGTTTTTGTCGTATTGTCAGCCCACAAACTATACTAAAGGATAACTACGCGCACGACAAGCGAATGCAAGAAGACCTCAGACCATAAAGTATCGACAGCGGACAAAAGTCTGACCAGAAGAGTAAACTTTACGTATGTCACAATAAAGGTCACCTCTGACCAAAACTCATTTATATATCTGGCTTTCAAAAGTTGAGAATCGGATTTTTTAACTTTGAATCTAAAATGTTGACCTAAGAATTCGCACTCGTAAAAGTTACAGTGCGAATGACGTTTCCATTGACCTTGATATTTAACAATATATTTAAAATTTCTTGATCTTTGATGCAAAGATTATATAAGGACGATTAACAAAATAGAGGAGTTCTTTGCGATTTATCACGCCCTTTGGAAACAACTCGACTCGTTTGAATATCTTGGACGTCTGAGACGTAAGAGAATTTGAAAATCCTAAATTTGACTGAAGTAGATAGTTATATCTACTGGAATATTGGAATATTTAAAAAGTCATTTTATAGCTTAGAAATCATCTTTCAAATTTCTACTAATCAAAAAGGACAACAAGAGATTTCCTACAGTATCCTGGATACAGAAATACTATACGTGAGTGGTGTAGTCTGTATAGACTGAACCAACTAATGTACGAAGTGAATCTCACATGGGTGGCAAACAACACAACAAATTCGTATAGCCTGGTTCTCACTAGCGACGCAAGCATAAGCGCAAGCAACATACGCAGACTCAGTAGTGTACTGCTCATTAGCGGTGCTTGTCTTTTCTCACACCTCGGTGATAAATGCAGTACTGAGTCTACGTATGTTGCTTGCGCTTCTGCTTGCGTCGCTAGTGAGAACCAGGCTTATCTTACTACACGTCGTGAGAAGATGATTCACAAACAATTGGAAGGTGCGATTTGCCAGTAACGTCGCAGTGAACGTCGCATCGTGCCTTTACGGTACATCGTACCGTGTACGCGTTTAGATCAGTACCGTACGTCCCACTCATATGGAAACCGCTCTATTATTCTAAAAACACCGTGCACTTGAAGGCAATGACTTGTTATGGTCAACGCACGAAAAACAATGAACAACTTAGCACATGATTTTTATTTCGATGTTTTATAAAGCTGTATATAGCTATTTCAATTAACGTTGTCGCTGAAAAAAAGCCTAAAGGCTAAAGGCTTCCAACTATCTTTTGTTTACTAACAAACTTCGCTGTAGGCTGTCTAAGAAATTAAGGAATATGTGTCCAAGTTGTAGAA
>JAADYU020018123.1:0-10604 GCA_011763375.2 Heteractis magnifica
TGATGTGCGCATGTCGTTGGTAGCTAGACCATCCACGTTGGTGCGCTGATCCATGTGGGACTAGTTTTGAATGGCAACAAGACAGGGTTATCCGCCAGAACATGGCTGAAACTGCTTTATGGCGTTTTTACGGATACTTTTATCTAAAATAACCTCATATAAGACATTCCAAGAGCCCTGAATAAACCATTCAATAGACTCAGCTATAGCTAATAATTCAGAACCAGATTGAACGCAATCGCAACTTTGCTTCAAGAAGTATAGAATTCAAACTCTAACCGGCTTGTCCAAACGTGTTATATGTAAAAAGCTCGGTTTGATTTTCAAAAAAATAAATCTTTAAGAATGCTAAACTACATTGAAAGAAAAGTCTTTGTCGGGATAAGTCAAGCCCGACCTTCATGGTTTAGTCCTCGGATGGGTGACTACTGAAGCGAAAAAGCAGCATTATCAACGACATCGGTTTCCACACCCGCAAAAACTGTCGCAAAAACTTAAAATTCCCTTCCATTAATTATAACATCCCGAATCTTTTCCAAAAAAGGGGAAAAAATTATTTTAAAAAATGTAAACAATTACCTGCTTTCGACTTGAGCGCGAGGAAAATTTAGATGGAGCAGAATTGAACAATTGCGGGGCGCCATTCGAATGATTCTCTGAATAATTTTCTGGTTTTATTATCGACTCCTCTGCCTTGAGATAAGGGATCCCCTGGTCACGTGCTTCGTATGGTGATTTCCGCTGACCCTCGCTGCTCTTTTTCGTTAGCTCCACCTGTGTGTTGTTTTTCAGGCCTACACGGACATCTTGTCTTGATAGTACGATGGCATCTCCAGCATTGATAGCATTTATTATGGCGCCCATCTCCCACTGTCTTGACACACACAGTACGTTATGTGCCTTCATCGCTCTGGTTTTCTCGTTTATCTTTGGCTGCGGGTTTTCGGGTACTTCTTGGCCATTCTTCAACACGAACGAGGATTTGAAATCTGTGTCTATCAACAAAGCGTCCTCCTGTGAAGACGCACTCACCGCCAGTGGAGGTATTCCTCTACCACGCTTTACAGGGGGGTAGAGCAAAGGCACGCTGCCGACAGAAGCTGGATAATGCGTGGAATTACTAATGTAATTATTTCCATCGGTTGCGTTGAACTGGATTCCAGACGACACAGCGAGCTTGCTTCCACAATCTGCCGCATTTATTGTCGAAGAGGGACGAACCTGTAAAGGCCTCGACTCGTTAGTAAAAGAAAGGATTTCTCTTTGAATATAAGAGGTAGTGCTTCCAGTACTCCCGTTAGCTGTTCTGTATGGCAGCGCGCTCGGCTCAGGAGGTGTAAAGACGTAGGGTGGTGTATAGCGAAGGCAGTGGTTCGTATAAGGGAACGACAGCTTCCCTTCGATGGCAATATCCTTCATTAACTTCCCTAAGGTGTTTTTCCCAGTAGCCTGTGGGGTATACCACACGCCGGTCTCCTTGTAATGGCGGTTCGGGGTATGAAAGAACGCTTCTGTGCATTCTGGGTTTCTTTTCTGCACGTATAGTTTGAGCGCCGCTACCGGGCACATCGGGTTGCCGGGGATACCGTACATCTTTCTTTTCGGTCCGGATACTTTCTTCTTTTCAGCGCCGTTGCTGCCTCTTTTCGGGTCGTACTGCACGTACAGAAGACCTGAATTGTCATCTTGATCGAAATACAGCATACAAGGTTTCAATAAATGCAGCGCCAGACGAGTCGTTATCCCAAAATTAATCCCAAGAATCATGAATACATATCTGTGTAAAGCTTTAGGGTTAGACACGCCGATGACTCCTCGGTCAAAGAGCTGTCGTACATCTTCACACGTCAGTGGTCTTGCATTGTCCTTGCTTTCTCTGCTGCCTGTGGCGTCTTCTCCAAGCTGGATTAGTTCTTTATGGCGATCTGAAATGACCTTGTTAGCTTCTTTGAACTGCTTGTCGCGCGTGATGCTGATGGAGCGGTTGATTGGCTCGCTGTTCAGGTGTTGATTGATAGCAAAGCGAAAGATTTTCAGAGAGCTTGGCTTCCATTGTTGGCCGTCTTTTCGTCGGCCATCTCTGTAGAATTTTTTCAGCCACGAGCTTAACTCCTCTGCACTGCAATATTCAAAGTCCGTCGGTAACCCCTCTAGCTTTAACCAATCTTTTATTAAAAAGAAAAAGGGAAAATAAATATATCATGTTATGCTTTTTCATTCGAGCGTAAAAAAGGAACCTGGACTGGAACGCCGGACGGGAGGGGGTGGGGGGTGGGGATTGAGGTTTGGAGACCATTTGATAAGGTTTTCTCTTTCTCTTTCTGTGTGTGGTTGCTTGGCTTACCCAACCCATCCAGCCTTCAGGCATTAATGATTAATAGGCTATTTGCATGATGGCCTCATTTTACTACCAAGACCAGAATGCTTTGTCAAAATGCTTTGTTATTCAGATTTTTCTACTCTCCTGTGAATAAAGAGTCAATTGGTAAAATTTGCCTGACAATTGAAGCCACTCAAAGCATTCTGGTCTTGGTAGTAAATTACGCCATCATGCAAATGGCCCATTGCTGTTCCCGCTAAAAAAGCTTACTCCGATGAAGAACTAACGTCCGAAACGTCAGTAAAGATAAATATATTTTTTACGGGTATTCAACATTTATTTATAATATCCATTTGTTATCTATACACTGACGCAGTTTATACTAGTATTATTATGAATTATTATTATTATTATTATTATTTTATTACTATTTTAAATTGTTATTATTATTATTATTATCACTATTATTATACTATTATCAATTTATTATTATTATTACTTTTTATATATTTTTATACTAGTATTTACACTTATTTTATAGTTACTAGTTATTTGTTTTTGTTAGGTGCACTGTTAATAACTATCTGATAGTCCTGTAAGTATGCCAAAAAATCTACTGACGCCCTGAGGTTAAGATAGCCTGAATGGTAAAATAATTAATTCTTAACTAGAAATGACAGGAGTTGCTTATCAACTCAAAATTTAGTTACAGTGGTTGTTTATATAATATTTTCCGAAAAAAATATATATTCACTGTCGGCAAAGCCGGATACTAACAAATTCAATATCGCACGCGCGTTTGCAGAGACCACTATTCAACGAAGAAAGTCATTAGTCTTCACACCCCCATCTTGCCTTCTGTTAGTCTTGTTTGTGAGACTTTAAATGGTTAGTTCAAAATGTTAAACAGCCACCCGCTATTTCAGTCAGTTACGACCCTATAACCTGCCATAAACAATTTAACTATTGGTAGTTTTTAACGTTTCGTAATTCATGGTAAATACAGATATCCGATATTCACAACAAATGCAATTCCTATTTGAACCAAATTCAATCCCAAAACTAATGTGTTTGCGAAAATAATGAAGGATTGTTCTATAAATCTAGAGAAAATGAATTTGACTTTCGTGGAAAGTAATCGTTAATTAAGTGTTTTAAAGACATTTATGAGGGTAATCATATACGAGAATAAGACCTGTTGTGGTATGGTTTAAAGAAACGTACTGAGTCGACCTCATTAATAATTTATATGTGAATGATCAAACCGCCTTAAAAATACTATCCAGATATTTTTTTTCTTAAAAAACAAAATTATTCTTTTGCTGTTAGTATAGAGATTCTGGTTATGTATTATCAGAGAGAATTTTTAGGGAGATCTCTTTACTTTGTATGGGTATGAAGAAGTACCGTATGTAGGACGTGATAGTAATACTGCACACTTTAAAATCTGAATATCATCTAGATCTTTATTATAATTATTTCGTAAACTCCATCATGAATCCAAATAAATTCCACGACAAACATATATAGCACTTAGTTTTAGTTCTTATGTTAAATTCATGTAGTTCTTATTTCGTATGGAGCCATTATCATTTTGATAATAATACTTAGTCTTTAATTGAATGGTCGTTTACGGTTATTAACGGCTGATTATGTCAGGCTCATAAACTTCGTTAAAAACCTGACGACAACCCGTAAAAAAGACACGTTGTTAGACTCATAATTACAAAGCACGATAACTAAGAAAGCTTACTAATTATTTAATTTCAAAGATACGACTTGAAATAATGTTTTTCTTACAAACAGAGGTCCTTACCTTTAAAGACACGCACATGAGACTGGTAAGTTTTCAGCGTCTTGGCGTTTGCTGTGCTCGGCTCCGCCGAGTTTGATCTCGGCGACTCTTCTTGGTGACCAATACTGTCTTCATCGTCTTGTTCACAATCGCTGGCTTTCTCCTCCTCATCTATAGCCATATCTTGTAAAAACTCGTCAGGCCTATCCAAACTTAGCATTTCCGGCCTGGGATTGAGCCTGGGAATTTTTTCATTCAGTATGAAGGACTTCCCATTTTTGTCTTTTTCTCTTTTGTGATGAACCATGATCTCTTGACCCACCTGTGGATCTCTGGATTCAAATCCATCAGGACTTATCCTCGAGATCCCAGATGGAAGATACACTATTGGAATTTGACTCGACATCACTTATGGAGTGGCTGTTACGGTCGTTTTCGTTCAACAAGAACTATTAACCTTTATAATCAAATTCACTGAACTTTTTAATCAAAAACTGTTTTTGAAAAAAAAAAATTACGATTAGTCACCAGGCTCTAACGGTACTCCTGCTCAGTGACCAGGCCAATGAATTCAAAATGGCGGACAATTTGATGTTTTGGTTTGCGCTTCTCTTATTTACGATTTTTTGTCCGTTTTTGATCGCTTTACTTTACTATGTATACCGGAGAGATGAGGAGAATAATGATTTTGTTGGTAAAAGAGTGCTTTTCGTGACTGCTCATCCGGATGACGAATGCATGTTTTTTGCACCGGCGATTTTGCAGCTTTCTCGTTGTGCTCGAGTATATTTACTTTGTCTGTCCACAGGTGAATATTATCTACTTTATCTCATATCAGCTGAGCATGAAGTTTATCACAGCTGTGTATTCAAGGGATGGGGTATGGAAGACTCTGAAAAGTTAAGGGGGGCTGATATTCGAAAACTTAGTATACTAGTGTGTTTTAGACGACTGCTTTATTTGATGAAACTTGACATTTCTTGTTAGAAGTGAAGGTGGTTAAATCTCCTTCCCCTACACTGTTAGTAGTCTCCTTCATCCGGCTCAGAGGCTCTGTCAGCAGGGTTACCACTCCCCACCTCCACAGTCCCTGAGCTCATAAGGGGCCGCTCATTATTTATAAGGAGGGCCTGGTGCAAATAGGGGGTCAGGACTTTTTAGGCTCAAAAAAGAGGGGGCCAAGAGAGACAATGGGAAATTTAGGGGGAGGGGTCACCAAAATTCATGCAAGTAAAATTCAATAGGCACCAGCACCCCCTCTAAATAATGACCTGTCCCTAACAGGGGTGGATCCAGGAATCAGAGAAAGGGGGCCAGACCAGAGGAAATGGGGGACTGGAAAACTGATTGAGCCACAGGTATGAAAATACCACTTAAGTAAAAATAAAAGGGGCCAGTACCCTGTGGCCTCACCCCTACATCTGCCCATGCATAAGCTTAGCTATGGTTTCTGAAAAGGCTAGGAATCAAACTTGGGCTGAATCCCATTTGGGGATCAATTAAATTTGATGATTTTTGTATTAGGAAACTATTATGGTCTTGGAGAAACAAGGAAAAAAGAATTCTTACTAAGCTGTTCTCTGCTGGGAATTCCTGATGACAATATTACCATACTGGACAATAAGTTAGTACATTTAACATATAATTTAAACTGAGGTAAAATTAATGATGCATGTCAGTCTGGAAGGGCTACATTAATGAGTGGGACTGGACTAGAGGGAGAGCCTGCTCCTTCCCTCCTCCCCCCACCCAAAAATCTCAGTTTCCATTTTTTTTTTCTTGATACTTACTTGATCATATCCCACCCATTCTATTTTACTCATCTTGAGGTATGCTAATAATATTTATCAATTTATTTCTGCCACATTATTGAATAATTTAGATTTTATTAACAATTAGAGAGTTACAAGATGGCTACCCTTGGAACACACTTGTAGTAAGAAAAGAAATTGAATCTCATTGCAGAAGACACAATATAGATGCTGTAGGTAGTTTGCACATTGTTTTTCTGTGTCAGGTTGGGACATTAGTTGGGATATTGTACATGTATCTTATAAAGAAGCCAAGCTCCAGACTCCAAAATGAATTTGAGAACTTCATTTTTTGTACTGCTTGACCCCTTTACTTTCTAGAATTTTTGGAAAGACTCCCCAGGATTTTTACTTTTTCAGTGTTTATCTCTAACCTGCCCTCTAAAATTTTCCATTGTCTTCTACCTGAACATTTCCACTCTCTCAATTTTCACTCTTTTCTTCAACTGGGGTGGGCTGGAAATTTTGTTGTGTTTTGAAGTAACTGGAATGATAGGATGTAAAATCATATCTCACTAAAGGCTGGGACACAGGATGTGAGAAAAGACTGGATGCATGCAGGCTATGACATTGCCTGCAATGGGGAAATTCACTATTACATGCAATTTCACCAGCAATGTTGCATAAGTAGAAGCAAGTTCTACTCTTACAGGTGGACACAGGATTTCCCCATTGCAAGCAATGTTGCAGGGAATGTTGCATCATGTGTCTGAACCTTAAAGCTGTATCAAGCTTGTTGAATCATATTTTAATAAACATTCTAATGAAACTTTTACCTATGTTCCAGGTGATAACCTTTGATGATTATGGTGTATCTGGTCACTCAAACCATATAGCACTTTTTAATGCTGTTAATATGTCAGAGGACAAGAGTGAATCATACAGTAATCCCAAAACCATTCCAGTTTTCTTGCTTGAAAGCGTTTTTATTTTTAGGAAGTACATCCTATTTTTGGACTTGACAAATAGTATTTTTGCAGGGTAAGTTAGTGTATGAACCAAAATATTTTTGGAGATGTTTTTTATTTGGCAAAATGATTTTTACCAGTAGTGAATTCACACAATGCAAAATTCTAAAACAACTCATGTCATTTGTGTCTTTTTAATAAGATATATCTTCTTATCATCTTTAAAAGACTTCAAATTAGCTCAGGTAAGCAAAATTGTTTAAATTGTTGTTCCAGAAAATATCCATGCCACTCTTAGGAAGAGGAATTATGATCTGGAATGGGTGGAAAGGGAGGCTCTGAAATCATATATATTTTTAACTTGAACTGAAAATTTGAGGTGATGTTCAGGGTACAGCTGCAACATCTTTGGTGGAGGAGGTAGGACATTATGTGGATTTACAGTGTCTTTGAACATCAGGGGGGTTTGAGGGACCTCACTTATGTGCTCTCACTCTGTGATTCCCAAGTCACCATGTTAAAATGGCTTTGGCCCTTTAGGATCGATTAGATAATACACCATTATCCATTAGTTATCCCCTTTTTATCTACATTTTGAACAAACATTCAAACTTATTTCTATAACTTCATTGAATTTTAATTATCAATCCTTTTATATCTTCACACAGAAAGCCATGGCTGCTCACCATAGTCAGTTTGTGTGGTTTCGTCAACTTTACATCCAATTCTCCCGGTACATGGTACTCAACACATTAGAAAGACATAACAGTTTGAAATTTGACTCTCAAGAATGAACATGAATATTCAAGTAATCTGCTCAGATTGTTATGATTGGTTAGCTTACATGTCTACAGTCAAACAAGATGCAAGGTGCACAAATCACCTAAGAATCAAAAATAAATTTCTTTTAGCCATGAGAGCAGTGATTTTTGTTAATGTCAATATACATAAAGGACAGCAATTTATCTAGCGGAGTTCTTCCTTGTAGAGGTTGATTCTTGATAACCTTAAGTATAAAGGTATGGAAATTGAGAGGCAATTCTCTTCTAGACTTGGATATTATCTTATGACAAGGTGATACTATGTTGTAGAGATACACTTAAAATTGCATTCCTGTAAATACTTAAATTTATCATGATATGATAAATAAAATAATATTGAATGCAGGTTTAAGTATCTTTTCTGGACCAAGGTTTGTCACCACTTGTATATCTTGTTTGGTTTCTTGAAGTGTCTCTTTTTGCCAAGCCGTTTCAATAATTGTTTCCTATTTACTTTCTTTTTAGTTGTATTATTATTCTGTTGTGGTTTCTCTTGATCCATTTCAACATCATCTGCAGAATCAATAAAAAAGTTACATACACCAGTAGTATTTTTCTCCATTAGGATATTCCATAGTGGGTTTTTCCATTCAAGATACATGTAGAAGGATAATAGTAGATTTATGACTCTTTTACATTTCCAGTGATCTGGCTTCCAATTGCTAAAACATATTACAATCTCCATTTTTACATGTAGTAAGTTTTCAATAGTCCTGTTTCACATTGCATAATTACCACTGTAACCCTTGACCATGGATTCATTTGTACAGGTTTAGCCTCGTTTAAGAGCAAATAATTCATAAGTACCAATGGCAGTATAAAGAATGTACAACTTGAGTATGAACATGTTTAAATTCCATGGACTTGCACTAGTATTTATGAATATATATAAACAAGAGGCTAACCCTGTATAGAGTCTGTGGTCATTACCAACAGCTGTTTTAAGGCCCTGTTACACTGTGCAATTTTCTCAGCAACTTGTCTTGCAATGCTGTTGTGAGACAAGTTGCTGGAGAATTGCACAGTGTAACGGGTTGTCTCACAATGTTTTTTTTGTTGCGCACAGTATTGCACGAAGTAGAACTCAGTTCTACCTTTCGCAATGGATTGCAGCAACTTGCAATGCCGTTGCATAGTGTATCACTCTTCCAGCAACTTTTCTTGCAATTGTAATGCTTTATTTTTCAAAAATGCATGCACACATCTTCATAATCATCCAATATCATGCTATTATGAGCTCTCCCCAGCCCACCTTGGCAAAAAATCATTGCAAGTTGCTGAGATCATGTTGCAGTGTAACACCTCACCTTGGCAACCTGCAAAGCTACACTTTCAAGCATTGTGAGACAAGTGGCTGAGAAAATTGCACAGTGTAATGGGGCCTTTATGGAATGTGAAACAGGACCATTGAAGGAGAAAGGACTGAAGGTTTGTCGTATCATTTGAATACCTAAAGTTTCCAAGGGAAACCTCTATGATAGAATGTGGAATAAATTAATTGGCTTAATTTGTTTGGGCAGCAAAACTGAAGTGGTAATGTGAGATGAACCAATCAGATGGGGGCTTTCAGTTATTTACTAATATGGTGTGGGACAGGGGGAGGGGGGTTTAAAATTGAGGGTGTGACATTGAAAGTATGACTGAAGTCTGGGGGGTATGAAATCTTAACTCTAGAGAGAGGGGAGGTAATGAAATGTTTGGTAGCCATTTTCAGTAATGCACCTATTGTAAGGATTTCTGCTTCGTATTCTGTATGACATAATGCTTTATTTGGAGCATATATATATTTGATGGCTAACGTTATGTAACTGAGCTAAGAGAGCAAGGTATAATGTTACAGTGCATGATATGGTATCATATAACATAGATATACTATGACACCTATCAATGTTAAGCTCGGGGGGGAGGTTTGGGCAAGGGGTGGGGATTTGACAAACTTGGTGTGCCCCATGGTTGGGATTTTGATATGCTATGCCTTCCCCAGGGTGAGGAAGTTTTGACTTACCATGTATGAGTCTGGCGACAAACTAGTTCTCAAACTCGCCTGGGCTCCCTGTGGTTCGGTCCTTTGATTCAAGTTGGTGGCCGTAGAAAGGGAGGTATGTAAAATGAAAGCGAATCTAGTAATTGCTGAGAAATGGGGTGGGGAATTTTGACTTCAATTGAATAAAACTGTTGTCCCAGGGGTGTGAGTTTTACATTTTTTTGGACAAAAATGTCAAATCCCCACCCCTTGCCCGACCCCCCCCCTCCCCCCCACCTCGGGCTTAACATTGATGGGTGCATTAATTTTGCGCATATATTATTAAAATCTAAAACTTATTTAGCAAATCACGATATTTAACTAATAACGAGGTGCATGTTTAATTTTAAAAGCAATATTCTGAGTATAAATAACATCTGAAGGACTCACTTGTATTTTGTGTTGGTTCGACTTCCACGTGTTCGCTTGTTTCTTGATCTATTTCATCACTTTGGGCTTCTTTGTCTTCAACCGTGACAGCCATAGATTCCCCTTTCTCTTCTGCATCTATTCCTAAGGTCTTGAGAAGCCGCTCTGTTTCTTTAACTTTGAATTTTTCTCTCCTTTCTCTGCGCAATTTTCGCTTTCTTTTCGATCGCAGACTTTTTGCCATCTTGGAAATTTTATATTATCAAGCGTGGGGATTGGGTACTACTTTTACACAGGAAACCCAGTAGTCAAAAACACATGTCAAGATGGCGGCTGGCGCAAGAACTGCAAAACGTGTTCTGAACACTGTCATGGATGCTCAATATCTGGTCGATAATATCATATTTATGAATAGTGAGTACGAATTTTTATTATTTCGTGATGATTCTTTCCTACGGCATTGATCTTAAAGGGGAAATATACAAGATTTGATCTCCAGTACAATGGTATGGTATTATTTTAGCGCATTTTGTGAAAATTGGACCCGGAAATACGTC
>JAADYU020018234.1:0-10599 GCA_011763375.2 Heteractis magnifica
TGGTCTATAACTTACGGTACGGACCACCAACCTTATTTTTGTGTTCGCCTTGCCATATAATAAACATCTTATTAACCCTTCTTGCTCGGCCCGTAGTTTTGGAACCTCGTTTTTTCCTATGCACTTTCATAAGGCAGTGGAAAACTCGGTACATAAACTTGCGGTACGGCCCTTGCGCTCGGTTAATAAGAGGTGATATAACTTCAAAACGACGTATTTGTATACTCGAAAAGGGCGCGCGTCGTCTCACCATCGGGAAGGGGTCTGGATCCACCCAAACAAACGTTAGCTTATTATTGTTCTTCATCTCTCGTGCCACTTTCTTGACTAAAGAGAAAAACTTTGCGCCATCTATCAAGAAAAGAAAAAAAAATTTTCACTATCAGAAGACGTATGACATGTATTCTACCGCTGGCACACAGCTGTAAGCTACAGGATTACCTTCAGTTTTTGGTCTTACAAAAGCAGTTACTAGAAAACCCTCTACTCGCGTTGACTGAAACAAAAATGAGAACGCAAACACTCAAAAATACGGCTCTCCATCACGTAACGCACTATATGCATGTTACGCATTCCATAATCAAGTAACGCAACGGTCATTTCTTACCCATATGTCATGAATATCTTCTAAGCGTATCTTGGCAATAACCTGCCTACATAAGCAAGCACAGGTGGCTAAACGATAAATTGATTTTTTATTTTTCGTTGGAATAATTGACATACACGATCCTAGCTTTTGGGTCTTCTCTGAGTAACCGCTCGGACACACGATGCGACGTTGTTTGCAACGGGGAAATCGCACCGTGTGTCCACCCGGGCCGGGCAGCTGTTGCGCGCGACGTCGCCTACGAAACGAGTTCTACTATTACGGGTAGACACACGATTTCCCAGCTGCAAGAACGTCGCAGGGAACGTCGCTTTGTGTGTCCGAGCCTTAAGAGGCATTAAGGGAGCAATGAAGCGGGAATGCGATATCATACGTCCACCTCAATCGAAATCGTCCGGAATAATCTCATTAAGGCTCGGACACACGATGCGACGTTGCCAGCGACGAAGAAATCGCACCTGTTGCGCGCGACGTCGCAAAAGTAAAACTTGTTTCTTCTTCTGCGACGTCGCGCGCAACAGTTGCACGGGTGGACACACGATTTCTCCGTCGCAAGCAACGTCGCATTTATATTGCTGTGTAGAATTAAATAAACAAAGAATAGGTGAATAATTTTGCAGCACTGTAAAGTTGTTCAGTCAAAAAGAAGGCAATGAAACGACATCTTACTTTTTATTTTTTGTGATAAACTCTTTGATACTTTCTTCTGTTATCGAGCTCTGCAATATAACATACTAATATTGACGAGAGTGAGTAACAACTGGGTCACTGGAAAGAAAGAAAGAAAGAAAGAAGAGAAGGAGACCAGATAGTTTGTGGTCACCCATCCTAGTATTAACCTCGCCCAACTGGGCTTGACTCACTGTCTCACCAATACTTTTTTTTTTTTTTTTTTTTTTTTTCACTGGACCACAGCATTCAAAGAATTAGCATAATCATTGCCTTCGAAAACAATACATCAGATATACTAGATTATTTTCTCTCCTACGTCATCGTGGATAGCAGATAGTGCAAGGGTTTAGCCGTGAAATGGTCTGGGGGCCGGCTATACTCTCCCCTGATGCCTTCGGGCTAGTAATTCACTTCGTTGAATTTAGACATTCCGGAAATCGGACTCTTAAAAACACCTAGTTCAGATCTTGGCCAGCTTACCTTATCTGACGTAAAAGTGATTGGTTTGTCGAAGGGTTTGTGCAGCAGAAAACTGTTGACCTTCTTCAGCCGAAACGGTTTAGCTTGCTGAAAAAAAAAGAGGAAAAAAAAAAATAAATAACACCGACGACATCTCAGTTAAAATAAGTTGTTTCTGTGGATGTTGCTGCTGTTGTCAGTGTTGTTATAATACTACGCTTTGTTGGGTGAGAAACGATGAAAGGTTTGTCATAAAGTTTGACCCTCTATAGCTTCTAATGTTTCTAAGGGCAATCGCTAACGATTGCACGTGAGAATGATCGCTCACGATCATTCTCACGTGCTATCGTAGCGGTTGCGAGGTTGCCCTTAGAAACACTAGAAGTTCAAGACAATACTTTCAACGTTTCTCAACCAAGTACAAAGCATAGTAAATTATATTTGTTGCATTAATTTGTAAACGTCTTCTGTTCTTCATACTTAAAAACAAAAAAAAATTTTCGTGAATCTGAAAGAAAATCAGAAAAACAGACCTCTTTAGTTTGGGCGAATGTTTTCCCATTTCTGATCACGTGTCATTCCCTTAGGTTTTATTTCTTTGTTTCTCGGAAACGCTAATGAGAAGATACATTAATATGTATGAACTTCAAACGACACGTAGTCTGAAATGGGAAAACATTACGGCCAAAGTAAAGAGGTCCGAAGAAACTTTCTCACCTTTTTGTCTAATACAACAAAAAATGGAATTAAAGGCTGGTAGTTTTTAGCAGCTTCCTCGAACGCGTCATATTCTAAAATGAAATAAAAAATAAATGAATAAAAAATAAATTTCATGTTATTCAAAAAATTAAAATAAAGTTAAAAAACGGCATACCCAGGATTCTGAGTACTTACGTGGGCTTCCCTTTTCGAAAAATCCTACAACTTTAGTGCTGTCTGTATCCTCGAAGATTTTTCTCTGTTTTTTCGTCTCAATGATTGTCAATGGAGGCTCAAACATCTAGAAAAATATTTAACATAAGAACTTTGAAAACAAATTAACCACCCAAGTATTTTATTTATGAATAACAAAGTTTGTGACCAAAAGCGCTCTATTTTGAAGGTTTTTGCAAATATTTTGGGAAAAAACTCAACTATGAGCTAGTTTACCTTGTGAAGATAGCTTATGAGAACGTCAGCAGATCTGAAATGAAAAATACAAAAGGAATATAAACAGCTAAAAACGAGAATTTTGAAAATTCTCTAATTCTCTCTCTCTCTCTCTTTTTCTTTTTTTCTTTTTTCTTTTCTTTTCTTTTCTTTTCTTTTTTTTGAGCAAAACTCTTGTATCTTTAGCCTTCTACTAAAGAAAGAAATAACACACAAGGGAATTGCATATAAAATAAAAAATGGAAATTAACCTTTTCCTCAAAATGAAAAAATTAAAAATCTTATATCAACCACAGTAAGTTTATTCTAATTACTAATATTAATTATAGCTTTCTACCTGTGCCCAAAATAATCTAGCTTTTTCCCTCTGTGAAATATTAAAATAGCACCAGCAAACTTGACACCTAGAGAAGACAAAAGGATAACAATTACTATGATTCTCAATATTCTGTGAACTCAGTAGCTGTGAGCTGCCCATTGGAATTTGGTCAATTCACTGCTGCTAGTCAAAAATATAAAAGCTACTGACTGATTATTGTTGATTGATGGCAGAGAAAAACCAATTTCACAACAAGCTGTTGAAATGTCTGAGTTCATAGAATAATGAGAATCGCAGTAAGCAATGGTTCATTATTTATGCCTTGGGGGAATAAAATTAAGCCTTAAAGGAGGGGTTGTTGAAATTTTCTTTCTTATTTAGGTGTGTCTTGAAAAGCTACAGATGTGGAAGGTATTTTAGCGAGTAGCTTACTGGTGTGTGTGTAAGGGGTGAGATTTTTGGAAGGGCATAAGGGGGTCTTTATAAGAACTTGAGGAGAACAGGAGGGCAGTTGATTTTTAAAATTTTTTTCAAATTCTCTTCTAGCCCCCCAAGGCATAAATAGTGAACAGACCCTATGAAAAAATCAATATAAGAAATAATGAATTATTTTAAGGAAATAAATAATTAAAAATAAATAAACAAAAAAAACAAACAAACAAACAAAAAGAAAAAGAAAAAGAAATGTGATCAAAGTATCCACTGAAAAGTGGGAAGATAGGAATTGTGGAAAGTAGGAACAGAATAGACCTCTTTATAATTACTTTGGATTTGGTGTTATCCCATTTCAGACCATGTGTTATCCTTTTGGGAACTTCTTTGTTTAAGATAAACACAAAAATCAATGTATCTTTTTAATTATTTCTGAGAAACAACGAAAACAAAACCCAAGAGGATGACGGGTGACCTGAAATGGGAAAACATTACACCCAAAGTAAAGAGGAGGTCTACATAAGTCTAGATCATAGGAATTTTTATTCTAATCCATGTTATTTTTTACCAAGATTCTGGGCCAATGTATAATCCTTTTCTACATTTACAACTCCAACTGTAACTCCTTGTGGCTGAAGAACCCGAGCTACTACCTGGAAAAAATGGTAGGTTAAGTAATAGGCCAAGGCAGTCATCATAAGAGATCTTTTTCAAACAAATTTAGGTAACTGGGACACAAGTAGCCCAATTAAAGACTATTTGTCAAGATATTCTTCATGCAGACACCCTTATTTTCTAGGCTTCCTGGATATGCATGCCCTAACTTTTCAGTTACCATACTTTTAAGGATTTTTGACATTGAGTTTTCATTATATAATAGACCTTTTTGGCTGTGACGTAATGTTTTCCCATTTCAAACTAAGGGTCATCCTCTTGTGGATTAAAGATTCTTTGTTTGAGAAGTATCCATATTAATGTATCTTCTCAAGAATTACCATTAAACAAAGAAATAAAACCCAAGGGAATGACATGTGGTCCGAAATGAGAAAACATTACACCCAAGCAAAAAGGTCTTTAATGAATCCTAATCTTTCTCATATATTTATAACAAGGTATTGATCTAGATTTTTGGTATATAAGTGCTCATTATCATTCTTTTATAAATGCCTCAATTATCATAGATAGATAGCACTTTGGTGATGATAGAATTAGATACCAAAGAATGTAAATAAATAATAAATAAGCAACAACATTGATGGGATTCTTTATATCCAAAGTGCTTAAGTAACATAAATTCAACAAAGATTTAAACAATAAAACAGGCATATTTTCTTTGTTCTTTGAGGTTACGAACAGAGTAAAATTAAGTTTTTGAATCTGAAAAATTCAAAGCCTGCAGTTAATGTATAGCAAGCACTTGATTTTCTAAAAAAAATTTAATAGGCTTGCCTGACTGTGAGAAACTCCCATATATTAGCTATTAATATCAAATGTTTCTTTGCAATTAGTTAAATATTATGATTTTCTAGACATTAACATATATATTGTTCAATTGAGCTATGTTGAATATAGAATATAGAATTTGAAACAATTGAGAATTTTATTGAAGAATATAAAAATCAAACATTGTAATTTTTGCAGTGTAAAATTATTATAATTTAAAAATATTCAAACACTTCCCAGACAAGACTTAAAGCATATGATTGGGGGAAGTAAATTTGATTTTATGCTTTATTTAAAATTAAAAAAGCGTCAGGACAGTTTTTGCTATTGATAGAAAAAGAAGATAAAAGATTTCAACTCAAAATATTTTACAATAACATTTTGGAAAATAAGTCTTATCTTTTAGAAACATAATGAAGCATAATTAATCAAGAAAGACAGGTTAGAATATAGAAGAATTGTCTTTATTACCACCTTCATAAATTAGAGAATATTCCTAATCGAAGAAAAATATATTTTTTAAGATGAGAAATGTTTTAGTAAATCTCAGTAAAGTTCACAAATTTTGCAAGGAATTTTTCACGGATTAAGATTTTGTTTTATCGCGAAGATCTTTTGTAAAGTAGACACAATGAATTTCTGCTTTTTGAATGTTATCAAAACAGATAAACACAACTCTTGGGATGTTTAAACATCTGCGTCTTTAAATCATTGTGCTAAGTCAATAAAAGTCTCAATACGAGAAACACATTTTCAAATTAGCCACACTGATTTTCTGGTACAAAACGATTTGAATTAAAAATGTATAGAAATGTATAGAAATGGTATATGGAATGGTATACGAGCTAGAGAAAAGGATATATTCTGTTTTATCTCAAATCTCGCGCAAAATAACTGTGATTTTTTATTAATGAATATTTAAAAAGAAGAAAATCAAATATATCTTTTTCGTTGCAGGATGTCATTAGGGTATTATTTGCAGTAATGACGATTTTTTGGGAGACAGATTGCAAATTATTCTAGTGATTTAAACGCTAGTTAAAGACTTCAACTATGAATCGTTAAATTTCAGGAATGCTAATACCAAATAAATAGTATATATTTAACCTGTATATAGTTGGAAATTCAGTCTTTTTTAGCTTAGAATAGCTGGTATTTTGAGAATATATAATATTTGTAACACTTTGGAACATTACCTCTCAGCTCAGAGAAATTATTCCTAATTCTTTCTCTCACTTACCTCCAACATTTGTACATCTGATTTCCACGCTTTTTCAGATTCCGGATGCTCCTTGGATGCCAGATAAAAAAGCACAACAAGCATTTTAGTGTGCTTCAGTGTTTTATCAAAATTATTTTGGCTCAAAGTAGCGACACGTTTGATGCCATCGTCTCGAAGGTACCGAGGTAGCTGGCTGTCTTGAGGCTCGATATCGTCTACTTCCTGGCCAAAAACACACTGAATCACTAAACTAGTAAGAAGAGCTGCATAGAGAGCTTCTCTGGCGTGTTTCATGTTTGCAATCGGAATAAACGCGAGGAAGATAACGAGTTAGACTTTAGGTTAGGAACGCAATGATGCTTCACTATTACAACCGGAAATGACCTAGGGAGGAGAAGGTGGGGCAGATTTGTAGATGGAATCTATGCTTAAATTTAGAATGTTTTTTTAGTCACGCTGTTGAATAGGTGTCGCGTCATCTAAATTAGAGAAATTATTTACTTTTTCAGGCGGACTAAAATAACTTTGAATCTACGACAAATGGTCACTGAGATCAGGGGGAGACGATGTTACCATCGACAGTCTCTTCACACATTTTCTGGTAAAGTAAACCCCCGGATTTGAAAGACTGTTATGGCGCGCATTTTATAATATATTTCATTTCTAGTAGAACGTTTAATGTGTAAAAATCCAGAAAACATGACTATCTATAATGTATGTATCTTTCAACTCTGACGATTTCCAGTGAATTATCATAAGGTCCTTTTGAAGCATGTCAAAGAGAGCCGCTCTACATGCTTCAAAGAGGGTCCTGAGGGGGTTAAATGGGAGCTGGGATTGGCCTCTTTTGGGCTGGGAAAATGGGATTTGATGCACTGGCACTGGGATTTAGCCATTACTGGGATTGGGATTTTTCTAACTCTCTAACTCTAACTCCATAACTTGGACTGTAATTTTGCATAAATGGGACCGGGATTTTGCAAAATTTTGGGCTGGGAAATGGGATTAGGACCCGGCTTCAGGACCCTCTTCAAAAGGACCTTGGTAAAAACTCGATAAAATCACTGTTTACAAGAGTAAAAGATGATTTTAAACACTGAAACAGTTTCACTATAGATTGGAGAAGTCTGCACAAGATGAAAAAGCATCAAATCTTTCAAAACTCTAACGATTTCCAGTGAAATATTATAAGGCCTTTTGAAGCATGTCAAAGGAAACCGCTCTACATGCTTCAAAAGGACCTTTGTAAAAACTCAATAAAACCAATGTTTACAGGATTAAAAGATGCTTTTAAACGCTGAAACAACTTCACTATAGATTGAAGAAGTATGCACAAGATGAAAAAACAACAATTCTTTTCAACTTCTGTCTATCTCCATTGAATTATTTTAAAGTTCTTTTGAAGCGTTTTATAAAACTGTGTACTTCCGGTTCGTGATAAGGGTTTCCGGTACCTCGCTGTCATGTACAAAATGGCGGCCCTCAAAACAACAAGATCAACAGACCTCGAAAAAACAATCATTCCCTTCTCTTCTAACGACAATATGATGGTATAAACCCGACTCTCGTCTGACCAAAGAACAGAATGACCACCTGGTACACTTCAGAAGACTTTTCTGCAGGTATTCTTTGGGAAAAAAACTTTTTTTTTAGCCAGCAGGTCGCGACACTTGCACGAGTTTTAGTCTGTTTTTGTTGTGGATAAACGTCTGTCCTTTGGAAAGTTCAGCTTTTGAAAACTGTTCCTTTACTAATAAGCTACTTTATTGGTTTTACTGGCGACTTTAGGGACCAACCTGCCTTTTTGTCGTCACAAGCCTCGACAATTCAAAGGTACATAAAATTTGAAATATGCTTTTTGAAGGGAGCTTTACTGCTTTGCCAGCAAAATATCTAATTACATTCCTTGTTCGCTCCTAAAACACTTGAATTATTTTGCTCTGAAGTCTTAGCTGGGGGTTAATAGGTTCTTACGGCAAAACTGTGCGCATAGATGTGGGAGGAAGAACAGCAATGCACCGGTCACTGTACCCCCTCCCTCTACCCGGGCATGACCGGGGACTTGGAATTTGACGTCTCTGAAGATGGAGAAATGCCCTCACTCCTAGGGGAATATTGCTGATCCAATGCCCGCGCATATTCCCCTCTTCTGGCGGGGATAACGTTTTCTCGTGTTTTCTGAGACAAACATCTTTCGAGTCGTCCAGAAACGTTAGCATTTCTCCGCTGTTACTAATTTATTCTGTCATAAATCATATCATGTGGTGATTTAGGGATGTTCATGACGTCCCTACACTGCCGTTGGAAAACTATTTTTCAAAATTGGAAAGTACGTAGTCGGCTTATGCAATTACTAGTAACTGTTCTTGTTAGTGGTTGAAATTTTGTACCATTCTCGCCAGAAACAAATTCAACAAGACATCTTGGAACCGAGTTATGATTTATTTGCAGTTTTACTGAGAGTACGTCTAATGTTTTTTAGTTGTTTTTTTTTTTTTTTTTTTCCCCGTCAAGTTGCCTAAATTAATTTCCCAACTCAAAATCCTAGATCCGTCCATGACATCTGTAGCGCGTAATTGAACTTAGTTTCCAAAATTCTTCAGTTTTAAGCAGTAAAATGAGGCGAGGAAGTTGAATGCTACCTCTGATCTTTATTCTATTTTCACTGAAAATCACGGTTTTTAGTACATGTACTATATGAAGGCGTATAGTACAATGCTTTAGCCACCTGTAGCTGGGCACCTAGGTTTGCAGCACACCAAACTGTGGAACAAATGACGGGCAAGCTTTGAACAGCTAAGAACTTTTCCTCCAGGATCCAGCTTGCATGACACGTAATAGACGCAGCGATCGGTTGCAATTCTGCATGTGTAGATCCAATGGTCAGGATTACACGGAGGGAAAGTCTTATCGCATAGCGGAAAATCCATGTCACGCCTTGTCCTAGCTGTCAGGGAAAGAGATTAGAGAGATTAATCTAGGTAACTTATGCACTAGTCAATTGTAGCCCGCCCCTCCCGCCCTCCCCCCCCCCCTCCGACCCCCCGGTACAGGACAGGGAATTTCGCATTCCCAGTGTTAAATTTAGCACTTTTCACCGGACCCCGGAAGAAAGATTGGCTGTTCGAAAAATGTTGAAGTTGTTGCTCTTAAGGTGACTGCGGCCTACTACTGCAAAAATCCATGGCCAAGCTTTTGAATCACAATATTTTAAACTGCAATTTAATTCTGAGCTCAAATCTGAAAAGAAAAAAGGGGTGTCCCGAAGTGGTTTTCGAGATATCCGCGATTTAATGTATGCATACCTACAACATTTTGAAGGAAAACAAGCAAAACCCACCATCCAAAGAAAAAATTCATAGTGCGAACGTTATTGAAGGTATTGGCTTGCTTTTCACAGGAAAGCTAATTAATACAATGCTTTACAAGTATAAATAAAAATATTGGCAAAATAATTATAAATCTAGTTAAAAATGAATTTGTGATTCAACTTACGATCGATAATTCTTGTCAAAAACGAGAGTGCCAAAAATGTGCTCATAACGTCTTTTCTATGAGTAAAACCCATGCCATTTTTCTCAAACTTTGTCAAAAGTTTCTTTTCCACATACTCTTTCCAAAAATAGCAGTAGGTTGTAAGATAACCTGCCTTACAAACTTACCAGCGCGAATATCTGCCTCGTCTCGAGACACCACAGAAACTGAGTCACGTGTGAATGGCACTAGGCGGTAGACTGGGAACTGGCCACAGAAATCACGAACTTCCTGTCTTAAAGTTGATTTGTCAACCTTATCACCAACTCTCCATTGTTGGATGATCTTTTCGATCTTGTGACTCGGCGGTGACTTGGAAAACTACAGACAATAAATAAGAACGAAATGAAGTGAGAAAGATTTTTCTTACTTTATAACATAACTTTGAAAGCCCACACATCTCCGTTCCTTGTCGCCAGAGATGACTTTCTAATCATAATGATCATAAAAGGAAATCCCTTTCTTTCAGAATCAGATTCACTTCAAAAAGCTAATGATTAGATAACTTATAAAGACGGGCAGAAGACGCATTAAATTTTTTTGGCCCAACTTTGTCCGGACGCATGCGTCTCTAGTATGAAAACGCCAATATTTCAAATATTGGCAAAATGTTGCAATTTGTTTCTTTAATTGTTTGAGGCTCATCCACATTCATGAATCTTCTTCACGAACACTTACCGCTTTAAGTCCTTTAGACAACACGTTTGGTCTTGGTAGGTCGGACGGCAGTGGAGTGATGTGACAAACACGATCTTTCTTCAC
>JAADYU020018345.1:0-10595 GCA_011763375.2 Heteractis magnifica
TCAAAGATAACACATGGTAACACCGAGATTGAACGTCGTCGACGATGGTTGTGGACTCGGATCCGATTCTTTTTCAGTATTAAAAAGTAAACTGGGATTCCTGTGTCGAGGGAACGTCGATAGCTTCATAAGGAAACTGGACACTACTTTTAAAGGTCTTCTACCTTTTGCATCGAGGAAATACCTTTGTTTCTTCTTTGTTTCGTTGTGACAGATATTTTTTAATGTTGTCTCTACCTATTAGTGTCGCAGTGATCATCCATTGTCCATGGGATGCCTGTGGTGAAAGAAGAACGAAATATCCTCTAGAGCGGGATACCTTTGCTATGAGGATGATTCTAGAAGTACAAAAGAGCTTGGAATGTCATAATTTCGCAGTGTAATATTAAATTTAAATAATGAACGACGTATACCTTCTGCGCATGCGTCATTATGAACGTACTACGTGCCACATGGATAAACTGAAATGTAGTCTACAACATGTATTTGCATAATGGATCGACGTGTTGAAGATTAATTGTTAGAGTTTTTCTTTTACAAAAAAGACGATTAGATAAATTTGGAAGTGTTCTTTTTTCAATAAAAAATTCACTTTGTCATCTTTGTTCTTTTCAATGGTGTTCTCATGCACAGCTGACCGACTGATGTGCTCCCTGTGGTGTGAAGGTGAGTACAACGTCAACGTAGTTCTACTCAGCCTTAGAGAATCAGCCAATCAGCGAATTCGCTGATTGACACCGATTTCTTTTTGTTTTTTCCCTTCGGCGAAAGACACAGCCTTTGCGAAAATTTCATATCCTAGAAACCAAAAACATACACTTACTCGAAGAAGCTTGTAGCTACTGCGAAGGCAGGTGAGTACGAAAAACTATTTACAATTATTATTAATAAAGATTCTCACGAAATATTTTAAAATTTTAAAAATATATTTATTTCATAAATTTCAATCAAGGGGACAGATTCTTTGAAACCATTGACCACCCGTGACGTAGCCTAGCATTAAAGCACTATGTTATCTAATTACATTCATTTGCATCTTCTGTCGATTTCCTCTTTTATCAAAATGAACGCCGGCGCGTAAATGTAAATATAAATATATGTGTGTATAATTCTGTGTTTCCATTCTTTCTTTATCCTTAATTTGCTTTTTTTGTTTTTGTTTTCGTTTTTTCCTTTTATTTTTTTTACTAAATGCGCTTTTTTGGTATACGAAAGAGTATAAGAACTTGAACTGTGTCACAAATTTCAATTCGAAGGCAAAAAAAATTCCAATAGCTGTTATTACGGTTGCATGCAAATAAGATGCTAATGAACCGTTATGCATTGTATCGACCCGATAGCCTCGTTTGGATGATCTTTACACAAAAGATTTTCTCATTTGCATATAACCGTAATAACAGCTATTCGCTATGAAACATGCTCGTCTGTATCAAAATGTTAGAAACCCAAATGTTTATGAATTTCCTATAGAATATTTGCACGGTGTTTAATACTGAAGATTGATTGTTGATTACAAACGGACAGAGACTTTTGTACAAATTTGAGCCAATCAGAAAAGAACTATGCCCTTAGTAAATATTCTTATGTTCTATTTACCACGTGATTATTTCGCTCGTTACCAGTCCTCTGAATTTAACTTGTAAAGGGACTGCAAGGCCTCTGCCGGACATGACAGAATGCTGTCATTGCTATGGTACACGTTAAAAATCATATTTCAATAGCAATATGACAAGGATGTCAAAAAACTTATAAACTGCCCATTTTGTGCCGCAAAAGCTATGTAGTTTGGGGTAAACCTTCCAAATTTCAAATATCTTAATGACAAGATTCACACAAATTCATATTCTAATTTTTAGACAATATAAAAGAAAAACTTTGCGGTTTTCATATGAGTGAGAAACGTAGGGTACGGAATTACAGGACGTGCACAATACAGTATGCAGTACCACTGAAATGGCTTCCCATTGTGTCAATCATCCAATCAGAACGCGTAGTTACGGCTACGGTAAAGTTTTCCACTCATACGAAGTGCTCTCTAATACTCAGGAAAGTAAAAATGACGCCCCAAACTAGACAGTCGATTACTAGATACTGAATTCCCAGTGTTTTGTCTTTCTGTTGTCCGTGTTCTTCTTGATCGTATCAAAGACACACGCGACTGGCATAGTTACGTTACTTTATATCCATTGAGTAATCGTTTTTCTTCTTCACTGAATCCTGATTGTCGTCTATAGTTTTGGTATGCTCTTGTAAATCTTGAGCGCTGGCCCGAGTTTGATCTTCAATATGTTTACAATGTCGTCTTGAGTGAGAAGGAGAAACGATTCACCGTCAATATTCTGAAAGACACAAATATAGGTCACACATTTCAGCGCAAAACACTTGAAGAGAAGGCAAAACAATGTAACTTTTAACTCGACATAACTTTGCTTTTAACTCAGACGAAACCTGTGCACACGGAAGCTACTCTTGAAGTGCATGTGACGTCATAGCCGCCATCTTGGTTGAATTTAAACAAAAGATTTGGTCTTGGCTCCTTTTATTTTGTCATCCAACATGGCGGCTATGTTCTTTTGTCTTCTTATTCTTATGGAAAGAGATGCTCACCAAGAATAATTAAAAAAGAAAAAGAAAGGAAAACGAATGAAAACATGGTCCTCCTAGGGTATATATAGCTCAACACACCTGTTCAGAAAATAATTTCGCTTGTTCTGAACATCCAAGTGACGTCACGTGTTTCACCACGTCATCGACGGTCCATTTGCTCATGCGCAGACGTTCACGAGATCTTTTCCTGTCGTTGCTAGGAGGTGGCGGTGGTGGTGTGGGGCTGTCATGGTAACCGTTGGGAGGATAAGTGTCATTTAAACGTTGCGTGTAAACAGGAGTGACTGGTTGGGGTTTGTCCTTGATGTTTTCTTTGGTGGATGGAAGTGCTGATAAAAATACGAATTTTAAAATCAATCTCAGAATCGCAAAGGAAGACATAGGGAAACAGTCAGACAGACAGACAAACCGACCGACCGACAAGCAAATAGACAGACAGACAGACAGACAGACAAGGGCACACAGTCGACAGGCAGACAGGCAGGCAGGCAGACAGGCAGCTCCGTCTACTTACATTTTATCAGTGATTCTTCTGAGGGTTTTTCTCGTTTGATTTCTCGACTTGGACGTCTGTAACGAGGAGCGTACAAATAATTTTGATCCAAACTTAAAAGCAATGACAATTAGAATATTTGTCTTTAACGAGTTGGTTCACATTGATTTACTAAACAATTTTCAGTGAACTCTTTAGATTTATTAACCAACATGGCGGCCGTGTCTCTCGTATATTGTCACCCAGGGAACAACTGCAGATCACTAACCTTGCAGAAGTGACGTAAGCAACGGTTTTCATGGTAGAGTTGGTAGTGACTATAGTGAGTGGTGGTACTTTTTTCTTGATATCTACGGGTGTTACTTGGGATGTTGTTTTGGGTGGTGCTGGTTGTATTGGCACAGGTACTCTAGGTCTATTTATGTTTGCTTCGTTCAGCGGGCATCCTGCCGAACTGGTAGGAAAAAAGCGTGGTTTAAAACATTTTTCGTATAACCGCGAAAAATCCCGACACAGAAACATACCTTTGGTGTGTCCTCCAGTGTCCGCCAATATGTCCACTACCATCACAGCCAGGCGTGGGACAAACACCCTCTGTGGATAATTCTCCTAAGATAAAAAAAATTCGATACATAATCATTGCACCCTTGTGTTCATATTTACTGTCACTGTCACGTCACGGTCATAATTACTGTCGCGCGGTCACATCACGGTATAATGTCACGCTACCACGGTCATAGCAACTGTCACACTGTCACGAACACGGTCACGCGGTCACGATGTCATACAATTACGATCACGGTCAAAGTTAATGCCATTCTGTCATATCAAGGTCATTGTTACTCTCACGCTGTCACGATCAAGGTCACGGGGTCACGATGTCATGCAGTCACTATAACGGTCAAATTTAATACCCTGCTGTCACATCATGATCATACTTTATGTCACGCTGCCACATCATGGTCATAGCTACGGTTCCGCGGTCACTTCACAGTCAAAACTACTGTCACGCGGTCACGATCACGATCACGATACTAACAGTGACGATCACGTTCTAGTCAACGTTTTTCTCCGGTATTTACCTCTTCGCACTGCACCAACACTTGATTTGTTCTTGCTCGTGTACGACCAGTCTGACTCCTCAGTCATGGAGTTAGTAGACAATCTATCAACCAGACATGATTCTTTGTTCAGGTTCTGTAGAGAGTACGGACAGCCAAACGTGCTGTGATGGCTCGAGTACTTGGCCCCTTTCACGTGTCCGATGCCCTTACATCCTGGTGTCGGGCAGGCTACAGATGAAATCTTGTCTGCTGTAGCTGATGAGTGTAGTGACAGAGAATATTAAACAATACGATTATTTTAATATACCTAATCTCTTCTTTCTTTCTTATTAATTCGTGGGAAAAGTTTCCACAATATTTTTAAGAGGTTGGTATCAGAGTAAGCCGATGTTTTCTAATTGCCATGGCAAAAAAGGTAACCCGTTATAACGGCTTACATCCAACCCGCTAGGACCGGTTGAGAACTCTAAAAAATACAAGTATTATACTTGGCCACCAACCGGTTACAGCGGGTTGGTCAACCCGCTACAGCTGAACCCGCTAAACCGGTTGATTGCCAACCCGCTAAAACGGGTTAAAAACTTTAAAAAGTACAAGTATTGTACTTGGCCACCAACCGGTTGTAGCGGGTTGACCAACTCGCTGTAACCGGTTGGTGGCCAAGTATATTACTTGTGAATCTTTAAAGTTCTCAACTGGTCCTAGCGGGTTGGCAATCAACCGGTTGTAACGGGTTCAGCTGTAGCGGGTTGACCAACCCGCTGTAACCGGTTACATGTTTTTGCCATTTTCGTGGTGATAACCACCGCTCCCCACCTCTAGTGTCTAATAACCACGTGAGCAACTTGACGTTCTTCTATCCCAGTATCGCTAAAAATGTGTTGTCTATTTCTTTCTTTTTTGTAGTTGAAAGAAAGGAACTAAGCACATGAATAATAAATCCACTTGGGCGTAATGTTTTCCCATTTCAGACCACGTGTCAATTCCCTTGAGAATAAGATTCTTTGTTTGAGGCTCATCCACGTTAACGTATCTTCTCAAGCGTTACCAAGAAACAAAGAAACAATACCCAAGGGAATGACACGTGGTATGATCGAAATGGGAAAACAAATATGCCCAAGTGGATTTTGTCCATTCTGTCGAACTTTCCATCGGAGAGGGTAAAAAGACAGGCCTGATTGACTTACTAAGAGGTGGTTCCAGGGGGTGGCCAGTCTTTTCACAGTAGGACACAGGATGTAAATCAGTAGAGTCCGAGTCAAACCAATCATCATACACATCATCCCAGCCGTCAAAATGCACGCGTACTCGATAATGCTGCACGTCAGCTACTGTTGCTGAGCGAATGAGAGAGGGGTTTCGTTTGTCGACGCATTCAAGTTTCTGGTTTGGCTTGAAGGTTGGAAGAGGACGCTACAATAGCAATACATATTAAATGATCACTCCTCTTACGTCACAGTCATTAGCATATGGCATGGAAAAACCTTTATAATTTCTAGAAGCTGCACTCTAACTATATTTTTTGCGGTCATTCAACAGCTCATCACATGTAGAATCAATACTGAGGATATTGTCCGAAGGGTTACAGGCACTTTAACCGGTGAAACAGTTATTATTCTTATAGACGTTAGTAGACACTAATTCCATTGTTTTCTTTTGTGTCTATTTGTCTATTAGACTTTAACTATTAGTTTCTGTGTCACGGGTTAAGTGCCATCACTCTAAGAGCAGAAGTAAATTACGTAACGACAGGCTGCAAAATGCATTACAGCAACATCATTTGTAATAAACCCAAGCGTTTTAACTCGAGTTCAACAGACGAATTCTAACAGAAACCAACCGTTTTGAAGTTCTCAACGGGAACTGCCAAGGCACCAGTCGACTTCAGGTAGGCTTTCCAGGTAAACGTGTCCACTTCGTCATCTGTAAACAGGGGCGATTAAATTATTAGTGATTATTAATTGATTATTAATAGGACGTTTGCATAATGGCGTAAATTACTACCAACACCAGAATGCTTATTTTGTCAGGCAAATTTCACCAATGGTCTCTTTATTCCCAGAAGAGTGGAAAAATCTGAATAACAAAGTATTTTGACAAAGCATCATGAAAACCTCCTGATATTTGTGGCTCACCAGACGTTCGGGTCAGTGTCTGTCCGGGCCGCTTTTTGATTGGCTGAACAGTTTTGCTTGACGTGCGTGACAGTGAAGTGACGGAAATTTGTATATTGCATAGCTTATTTCGTCTAAATAGGGTTTGTTTCAGTGTGTATGGAAAACTAGGAAATTGCTGACATCTGTTAAACTATCACAAAGCAAGACTGTTCATCCAACCATGCAGAAAACTCAGTAGAAGGCGACAAGCTAAAGCGTACGCACACGTGGCAAATGCAACTAAAGTTTTTACAAAGTCGCATGAAATCTGCTCCACGAGGGACTGGCGCACGCGGAGTTGTAAAAAATAGACAGATTTAGCAAACGCGACAACGTGACCTCAAGAGGACGGTGAGAACGCGTTCTTTTTCATGCGTGCGCCATCCTCTTCTAGGCTCACGTCCCTCAACGGCACGCCATTTTTAGCTTTTTTTCCTGATGAGAACGTGCACCTGGAAGACGACGGCGGGAGCGCGTTTTTTTTTTTTCCTTCTCATGCGCGCGCCGTCCTCTTGAGGTCGCGTCGTTTTTGCAGTATCCGTCTAATACAATATTCACGTACCGTTAGGGGGATTGAGTTTCCTTCCAGTGGATTCGCACCAGCCGATAGGGTGAATATAGGGGCAATCATTCTGACACCAGTAATCATACGTATCATCCCACTCATCAAAATGGACCAAGAAGTAATTGCCGATGACGTTGGTTACCGTGGCAACACAGATTAGATCCGGGTTCTTTCGGTCTATGGCTTCTAGTTTCATGCCAATATCGAAGGCATGATTTCGCTTGGAGACCTGGTAAGAAGTAATTAAACAATAGCAATAAGGAGCTATAAAAAGTGGGTAAAAAGGCAGAAGAGCAGAGGAGAGCAGAAGAGACGAAAGGATAGAAGCGCAGAGTAGAGCAGAGGACAGGAGAGGACAGCAGATGAGAGGAGAGGACAGAAGATGTGTACTTTTTCTTACCGGTTTAAAGAGGTGTTCAGGAGCAGCAGCCGCACCTTGTTTCTTCAGATATTTCTGCCAGTTAAAATTGTCTCGTGAAAAACCTAAAAGAAAATGAAACAATTTTCTGTTCAGTAACTCGCTGTATTAAATCGTCACGGTCAGGACTGACAAAACTCCCTGGACCAATCGCAGTATGTGAGAGTACTGCTTAAGTAATCAGAGTACTGGGTACGCCCCCAGCATGACTCAGGCATGGCATGACACGGCTCGTCCATAACGAAAGTTTCCACAGTCATACGTAACTGCTTCCACGACGCATTTTTCTTTAATCTACTCACTTCTCGGAGGGTGCAAAGTCTGTCCATTTTTCTCACACCATCCAACCGGAAAGATGAACGGCGAGTCTGCATTGGTCCAGAAGTCGTAACATTCAGACCATCCGTCGAAATGAAGCCTTAATCTTGCTCCTTTTACTCGTACGATGGTGCAAACACAGATGTACGAAGGGTGTTTAGGGTCTACTGCTTCGAGCTTCATGTTCTTCTTAAACTCCTCGCAAGGCATCGGGAAGACATTGATATCTGGATTTTCCTGAGAAGATATCAAAATGTTTTCAAGTTCGAAACGCTTTCTACACCAGATGAAAAGAACGTTTTCTCAAGGTTGCAGCACGCATTCTAATAGCCCACTTTCGATATTTTGGTTGAGTGATCACACACAATAAGAACGGAATCGAGTCCCCGGGGAAACAATTAAATAATTTTAATTATTCTTTTGTTTCCCCGGAGCCTCGATATAGATGCATTTGTGTGCGATCACTCAACCAAAATATCGAAAGTGGGCTATTTAACGGAAGACAAACTCTAAGATTTACAACATTTAGTTTTTGAAGAGGATATTAATCTTTTTTGTGAATTTCTATTGGAAATTTTCTGTTCTCTAACCATCATCCGACAATGGCATTTCTGTTCTCACCCGTCTAATTTCTTGGATTTGGGTGCGTGCGCAACCTTTAAAAACAGGCCTATAGAGGTTTTGCACGACCACGTGACGGCAGCCATGTTGCATGGCAGAACAATAGAATCTTTTTCCCCTAAGGGTTTAAATTCTTTCTCATGTAAAATGTTATTGTTTCTGCCATGCAACATGGCTGCCGTGCAAAACCTCTATTAGCTGTCACAAAACTTTAGAATCACTGTGCGCTAAGTTACAGAAAAAGTCACAGGCGAGCACCAACTATGTCTATACTTCTGTAACGCGCGCAGTTGCCCACAATTTTGAGACAACCTTCAAGACTTGTGTGCAACTTTGTAAGAAATTACTGTCAGAAAATCATCGT
This sequence comes from Heteractis magnifica, assembly GCA_011763375.2. Classification (NCBI taxonomy): domain Eukaryota; kingdom Metazoa; phylum Cnidaria; class Anthozoa; order Actiniaria; family Stichodactylidae; genus Heteractis; species Heteractis magnifica. Next base: position 8,607 of record JAADYU020018345.1, read on the forward strand.
ATTATGTTATGTGCTAGGAAACTCCTCGCATACAACAGCCCAATTGTTTTGAAAATAGGACGGTCTACCCTCTACCCTCTGTCTCTTCACAGGAGACCGTATCTGAAGGGATGGGGTATACAGCCAAGTATAAGGGGAAGTTGTAAAGCTACAAGCCACCATTTTAGAGGCAGACACATGTGTTTTTTTTTATCATCAGAGAACCATAAGAGACAAAGATCGGGTCAGTGCCATGGGGAAGGAGTGTAGAACACAGCTGATGAGGGAGATCAAAGTAAGAAGGGTAAATAATGGACGACACTGGATGGTTATTCCTACCTGTTTGAAGACACTGATTGGCACAGGTTTTGTTCCTGACATGTAAAGATAATCTGTCCACGTGAAGGGCTTGCTAAAGTTATACGGTACTGAAACAGAAAACGAAGAAGAATCACTTTACTACTCGATGGATTCAATGTATACAGTCGAGAGAAGCCATCGATCCGACAAGATACACCGTCCAATCCACCACAATGCTTGAATACACGAAAGCCATTTGAGAGTTAGAGCAGATTGCTATGACTGTGAAAAGATTGGGGCACAATCAGTGCCGTAAGCGTGCCTTGCCGCGACCGTGATGTTTTCTAGAATTCTGACGTGCCTTGCCGTGTCTTGACCGTGACACGACCGCGTTCGTGCCGCGAGCTTTTCACAGTCATACAAAATCTGCTCTACAGTACCACTGGTTTTCCATCCGTACGAAACCTCAGCTGATTTGTGCGTGGCAAATACTAGTACTCACCCATAGAAGCAGTCAGACATGTCCCACTTGGCTCGATAAGAGGGGCCTTATTCTTCCCTTTGCCTTTTTCTCGTGGACCTTTTGTCTTCGGAGAAGACGCTATAACAATGTCCGAGGTTTTGTCACTAAAGCCTGGATCATCCCCTTCCTGGTCAAAAATATAGACGATCACAATTACTTGGTGAGGGCTTTTATGTGTGCGAGCCTTTCCAGCGGAGCGAACAACTAGGTACGCAAAGCATTGTTGGACAAAACCTCCGGCCCTCACTCTTTGTTTTCAAAATCCTTTCTCGCGTGTTTTTTAGATAATTCACAGATAAAATTTCACTATGTTTAAAAGTTTTGGACTTTTCTAGGAGTCAAAATACATCGGATTCAATTTTCGATTGTTTTCAGGTAGAAAAAAGTGCTTTAACATAGGGCCGGCCATGTAAAATTACAATGGACTGTGATTGGTTAGAAAATTTATTTCCGCTCAGCTGGTTATAACAATCAAAACGAAATAAACTTACCATCATCACAGGCGATAACGGTTTCCCATTTACTCCTTTCTTTCCCTTGCTTTTCTTTTTCTTCTTGGTAATCTTGCCGTCTATTGTATTGACATTTCGTACGAACTCCCTGCCTTTGTTTCGTCGTCCTGTATAAGAACCAACGCAGGAAAGACTGCAAAACCGACCAGACGAACAAAAGTCTTGCGGTAAACCGTACACCCCGCAGACCTCACAGCAAAGCACGTGACCAGCATCAGGGGGGCCTTTCATCAGATCTGCAGGGGCGGTTCCTGTTGACGTAAAATTGTTGGAATTCAACTTCTACTCCTTTTTCAGAGGATGACTTTAAACATGTACATGATCACGTGATGGCAGCCATGTTGGATAGTGTCTGGGACGTGTGTCATCCAACATGGCTGCCCGTTGAGATTGTGATTTACTACAAGACAACGCGTGATGTTGTACCCACGGCCTCACTCCTTTTTCTTTGACCGTGAAGACCTGGGAACGCCCCCATCAATAAATTCCGATATGATTAGCGTGTATCAAAGACTTCAGATCTTCTCTTTATGTAGGAACGCATAGCTAGCTTCTACGACCATGAGAGTGCATAAGACACAAAGAATAATGCAATACACAGGGTTCGCACTACTAGAAGATTATAAAATTCCAGGTGTTTTCCAGGAGTTTTCCAGGGTATAAATATAAAAATTC
>JAADYU020018456.1:0-10592 GCA_011763375.2 Heteractis magnifica
TCCGTCATCTTAGGGATTCGAGAATCTTTGCCGAAGCATCAGGGGAGAGGCTGGCCGGCCCCCAGACCATATACGACGAACCCCTTGCTCTAACCACGGTTCACATCGATTTGAAAGAGCAAAATATTCGAGTGTATCTGGTGCATTGTTTTGGCCGGTATTGATATGCTAATTCTTTGAAAGGGATAGACAAGTTGTTAAATGCGCTGTGTGCTTTCAAGATAGTGAGTCAAGCCCTATAGGGCTGGATTAGTACTCGTATGGGTGACCATTGATAGCATCGTGGTGAATTTAGAACTTTTCTTTTTTTATGTTGTTATGTTAAAAAAAATTTTCGTCTTTTTTATTTCGGCCCTGAGGCCGAAATGTTGCTGTATTCGGTTTGGCAACCCATAATATTTGCAGTGCCAATCAATTAATTGTCACTATATTTCCTCACATCGAATCATATTCGTCGAATAACATACTTTAGTAGGCGGGAGGAACTTTGAAGTTTGATGTCGCCACAGAACGTGGCCACTGCATGTTCACGGGTAGACCGCACACAGATAGCTTGCGTTACATCCGATGAAACTGTTTGTTCAACGCGCAGGCTACGCACAGACAACTTTCTAGACTTTTTCTGCAGGCTACTACGAATTCTCGTATATGTTCTGTTCTCATGAGCAACAGCCATACGGGCCGAAATATCGTTGCTTTGAAGCAATATAGGCTTGTTTTGTCTTGAATTAGAATTCCTAAACTCTGGCACAAGGACAGTGAAATCTGTGGTAAACCTACTTCAAAATGGTAAAGAGATTGAAGATCCAAGCTAACTTGGCCGGGATGATGATGTATTTGAAGAAGGTGGTGTATACCGGATAATGTCTGTGCATTTCATTTTATTTGGCGTCAAATCAATACTGAATGAAGTTTCTTACCATAAGGTCCACAATTCTGATGTAATAAGATCTAGTGGTACCATCTTTGACAAGACAGCTGACGCCCGCACCATATTTGACCCACTGTGTCCTCTCTGGGGGAGGCGCTAAAACCAGTTGCACGATGGCAGTGCAAAGCGACTGGAACAGATCAACATTTTAACAGGTAAACATTTTGATTCATTCCGCATTCACTGCCGTCAGTGTTTGTATGGTTAGCTCATAGCTACATCATAGACCTTTACAACATAAACGTGAAAACGAGGTCTAAGGGCCATGACTTCACGTCACGTAAATTGAAAGACTGCAGTTATGGCGGACAGTGAAGTCAAAGTTTCTCTACAAGATATCTCTGGGTCAAAACTTTTGGATTTTCAGCGAACAGTGTATGGAAACCTTGATGGTACTGCAGCTGGCTTTATAATGTCGTATTAAGCCAGTGAAGCTGTGTTTATAATAATCTTCATCTGAAGCAAATTGCACGAAAAGTCAGGTAATATTCCTATCACAGTACAGCTGTACAGCATTTATAAGATGAATCTAACATTGCTAGTCAACTCCGCCTCTATTTTTGATTCTGATGGCCCCTAGGCCTCATTTTCATGTTTATGTGGTAAAGATCTATTGTGATGAAGTTTCAAAAAAACTAACTTTGCGAATTAATGTAATACTACTGTTACAGCAACAGCAGATAAACTCACATATCTTTTTTGGCCAAGAATCTCTCTCACTATGTTGTTGTCTTCTTCTGACAAAAGGTAAGACTGCGCATGCTTAGACGTTGTGGTCATTTCCCATGAATCTGTTTTTTTCCGCTTGTAACTCAAATAGAGCAATGTGAAGACGTGAAGAAGTAAAAAAAGTTGTAGCCTGATTATGACGTCGTGATAGATTACGTGTTTTGAGGTGCGCGCGCAATGAGTCATGTGTGAAGTCATTCGCGTGAAGAACGACTTCCGGGTCCAAAATGAAAAGCAGTTTTGTGAAGATTTTTCAAATCTTTTTCTTCGTGACAGGGATTGTTGCACAGAATCCTTATTGTTGCTGATGGAAGATAAATTGTATATAACTTTTCTGGCTTTATTTTAGCTACTTTTCTGAATAAATGGACCCGGAAATACGTCACAACTTAAAAGCTCTATTCCATTGGTAAGTTGAACAAACGCACGCACAGAAAAATCTCACAGCGCATGGCAACTACTTTCTCGGTGCTGACCAGGAGGGACGCAGGCTCTGGGAACGACTGATTGAGTAAAATTTGGTATAACCCAGAGTTAATCATCTTCGATACTCAAAAGAGAAAAAAAATGACGAGATTCTTAGGAAATCAATAATTTTTATTAAGTGCACAACTATTCATGATGCCACATCTTTCCCAGAAATAGTCAAAGGAACTCAATGGATAGACCAATGGGAAAAGTGTCCTTGGACTACCTTGTCCTATTCTGTATATAACTTATTAAACTATTCATATATCTTCTGTTTATTGTTTATTCGTGTCCGCATGTGATATCCTTGAACGCCTGCCATTTAGGAGTTTTTGACGGGGATTTTCACTGTCACCTGTGGAAGGAAACATGGATTAATGCGTGTCAAACGAAAATTTGTATGTACGAGGAATTTCACTTGATTGTTTAAAGAAATGATATTGAAGAAAGTTTTTTCGATTGCCATTTTCCTCTAAGAAATTTGCTGTGATTACAAGCCCTCTGTGATTGCTGAAAACGTCTTTCCAAGCCGCTCTCGCTCATTAGTTTTTCACTGTCTTACTGGTTATGTCGCGGACAGTGCAACTGCGGATGCTTGGAAAATAACCAAACACGCCACAACAACCACGCAAAAATCGTGGTAAATAAGAATATATATTACGATGAGTCTTTGTCTGTTTCTTTCCAATAAAAAAATGGCGCGCGATTACACCATCAATTGTGGTATGGAATCTTTAATATACCAAAGGCTATCCACCAATCGTAAAACAAGACTCTTAACAGTCAAATATCATGCTATTCTTACCGTCTTAACTTCGGTGTAGGCCTTAAGGCAACTTTCTCCCCTGAAATGTAACATAATATTTAAATAAATCTAGTATTGTCTAAAAAATAATACGAGAGTAATTATGCTTTAGTTACGAGTCAACTTACCATTCGCGTCCGAAACCGGACTGTTTGAAACCTCCAAACGGTGTCTGGCATGTGACAGAGAGAAAGCAGTTGACCCTGTAGGAGAGAAAGAAAATAACGTTTTCATTCATGGATTAAACGCATAACATTTAAAAGTAAGACTATTTTCAACTGTTTTCCATGGGATTTTGGATCCGTATACGTGGTGGTATAGTTACAAACGAGAGCTTATTCAGTTCTAGTTAAGTCTATTTAAGACAGAAATGGGTTCTTAGAAACGTTAAGAAAATACATTGTTTTATAGAATTGGTCTTAACTCTACGTGGTTCCAGATGCGCCGAGAAAATGTGTTGAATTTGTCGATGTGCCAATCTCGTTCCCAGAGCCTGCGTTCCTCCTGGTCAGCACCGAGGAGCCTAGTTTCTCTGTGCTGACCAGGAGGAACGCAGGCTCTGGGAACGCGTTATATGTCTTTTATAGTTGTGGTCATTATCAAATTGGTCTTACCACATGGTTCCGGCCTGAACGCTGTGCGCAACCGTAATAGCTTTGTCAATATCCTTGGTAAAGACACCTCCAGCCAGTCCATAGGTTGTGTCATTCGCACGAGCAATAACTTCATCCATTGCCTTGAACTTCAGAATTTGCATGACAGGACCGAATATCTGAAAAAGCATGACGCAATGGTCACGTGGCACACGCACTTGGTCACGTGGTTCTGTTTAAACAAGAACTTTTGAAAATATCTCATAAAAGTAGAGTTTTCGCATGAGTGGAAAACTTACGGTACTGACTGACAGCACGTACACGGTACGGTATGCAGTAACACTGAAATGGCTTCCCATAAGAATGGTTATCGTATGAGTGGGAAACATACGGTACTGACTTACAGCACGTACACGGTACGGTATGCAGTAACACTGAAATGGCTTCCTATAAAAAGGCTGCGAATTTGCCCAATCGTTTCTCACTCATACCAAATCCGTTCTTTCATGATGCCATAACATACCTCTTCTTTAGCGATCCTCATGTCGTCCTGAACACCAGAGAATACCGTGGGCTCAATGAAGTATCCTTTGTCGCCATGGCGACCACCACCACATTCCAGCTTGGCTCCCTGTGATTTGCCGCTCTCGATCAGATCGAGGATTTTTTGGAATTGCTCTGAATCAACCTTCAAGAAAAACCAATACAAAACTAAAAACATGAAATAGAAATGATTTTTCCTCTTGAAGCAGGGCGGATCCAGGAATCGGACGGGGAGGGGCACTGCCCCTTGGGTCCAGCCCTAAATTCGTTCAGACATTTTTTACCTGTGGTCCTTGTTCAGTTTCTTTGAGCAGTGGTTGTCCTACTTTTCTTTTTACCGCCATTTCCACCAGTTTCTTGACAAAATCATCGTGGATACTTTCTTCCACGAAGATACGAGACCCCGCGCAACAACACTGGCCTTGGTTGAAAAAAAGACCAACGAAACAGCCCTTGACTGCCTCTTCTAGGTCAGCATCCGCAAAAACAATGTTGGGACTCTTGCCCCCGAGTTCGAGTGTAACTCGCTTGAGATTTGACATGGCTGCTGCCTTTTGGATGAGTCTTCCAACCTGTCAACCATAACATTATCGGGAAAAGAATCTTTTGTAGATTCATAGATCTTTTTTGTGGACAAATTCTACAAAAAAATCTCGCGCCCCTAAAGGCTCCGTTACACTGTGTGATTTTTTCAGAAACTTCAAACCGTGTAGCGAGACAAGTAGCTGGAGAATTGCGCAATGTAACGAAGAAGTTGTCTCGCTTTTTTTTTTTTTTTTTTTTTTTTTTTGCGCGCAGCGTTGCACGAAGTACAACTGAGTTCTACTTTTCGCAACGGATTGCAGCAACCTGCAATGCCGTTGCATAGTGTATCACCCCTCCAGCAACTTTTCTCCCAATTTCAAGGCGTATTTTTCAGAGCGCTTTCGCGACTTTTCCTAATCATCCACCATTGCGCTATTACGAATTCTCCCCAGCCTACCTCGGGGAAAAATCGTTGCAAGTTGCTGAGATCGCTTATTTTTTGGAAAGCTTTCACTGGATCCCTTTGTACCACCCTCTCTGCCGTCGAAAGTGCCAGAAAACGCGCGTCTCCAACTAGAAAACTGAAATTTTCCGGGGGTACTTGTTAACCTACCCGACGTCCTACGTCCTAAAATAATAAACAGGTATCCAGTGCCACGATACCTAGCAATACAACACCGGTCCCAAGCCCGGATGAGAAAGGAGGAGGGTTGGGCGTAGAGCTAGCAACCCTGCCCCATAAAAACGGCCTGTACTCTCGGAGGGGTGTCAGGCATAGATAAATCTAGCACTAGCCGTTCTATGGATCGACAATTAGGAATTCCAAATTAGGAATGTCATTTTTAGCACAAGTCCTCACCTCGGTGGATCCAGTAAAAGCGACTTTATCAATTTCCATGTGTTCACTGATGGCTGCGCCTGCAGTTGGTCCGTATCCTGGGAGAATGTTCACAACACCAGCAGGAATACCTGCCTAATGTAGCAAGAGAGGAAGTGGTAGTGAGCAGAAGTAGGGGGAACCTGAAGTCATACTAAATGGGAGAATCTCAAGGTTGCACACTAATCCACATGGGGAAGCACGGGTCGTGTGCGCTACTAAAATGCACTACCTCTAACTGCTGGGGTCTCAGGTTCAATCCCTGGACCTGCTATCTCATGTAAGTAGAGTTGTTTGTTGGTTCTCTCCAATGCTTTGAGGGTTTTTCTCCGGGTTCTCTGGTTTTCCTCCCTCCGCAAAAACCAACGTCACCTTGGATTGGAGCCTAGCTCTGTAGTGAATGACCCACGTTGTTTCACAACAATGAAAAGCCTTGTAAAATTCATCCAAGAATAGCCCACTTCCGAGTTCTCAAAAATGATGCATGAAGGCGAGGCTTCGTGTGAAACCTCGCTTGGTGGCTCGAAACAAGTGAGATTTCTTTGACTTTTTCTGTTGCTTAAAAGTTAATTTTTTAGTCATAGAGAAAAGAGTGACAACAGAATAAGTCAGTCGTTTCACGCCACAAAGTGTGATTTTACACAAAGCCTTGCCTTCATGCATCATTTTTGAGAACTCAGAAATGGCCTATTTGACGGGCCAGGATAGCAGGAACCAGAGCTTTGGGACAGTAATTATCATGCAGTTCTTGGAAATTTTCCAATAATTATTCACTAAAATAATTATTCCCTTCTTGAAATATCAAATTTGTTGCACAAGAGCTTTGAGTTTGAGTGTTTTTTGGGGGTTGTGGCCATTCAAATCATGATGTGCACACAGGCTGGAGAGAAATGTCTATTGGAAGGGAGGAAGAAAGGGACGGAGTAATGAAGAAAGAGAGAACGGATGAACAAAACATATCTCACCTCTTTAATCAAACTTCCAAGGTACATGGCAGTCAGAGGTGTTTGCTCAGCAGGTTTCAAAATCACAACACAACCACAAGCAAGAGCAGGAGCAACCTTCAACGACGCCAACATGAGTGGGAAATTCCAAGGCGTAATGGCACCAACCACACCAACAGGTTCATTTCTGGTGTACACAAAGAGTGGCCCGTCAGCTGGAATTGTTTGCCCACAGCTCTTGTCAGCCCATCCAGCATAATACTTGAAACAGTTGATAGCATTTCGGATATCTCCAGCAGACTCATTAATGATTTTGCCACCATCCATAGACTCTAGCCTCTGGTTTAAATGAGGTAAAAGAGAAATGATGAATTCAAACAACTAAAATTTCTGTTCCCTGGTTTCTTATTCTTGACTTTGAGGGGAAGTTCACATGAGTGCAATAGCTTGTTATCCTTCACTCCATGTGATAACTATTGTATTCATATAAAGAGCCTCTCAAATGATGCAAGTGAGCCAAAACAAAATGCTTTATGGGTCATAAGAAAGCAGTGTATAGTTTGTGTACAGAGGTGTCATTGGTTGGCCATTTTGGGGCCAGGACAACTTAGATTCTAAAATGGATCATGTGACCACATTATAACTTGTGAACTCTGTAATGACATTGCACACATGTGTCAGTGACTTAGTGGCTTTTCATTTTTTATGGGAGGATGAAATATTTTGACGAGAGAATGAAGGGAGTGGCAGATAAGAGGCTAATATATTATTGTGGGGCAGGAAAACTTTTCCTGGAATCTAGGGTTATGGAAATTCATGTTTTCCACTTACAGCTAGGTATTCAGCATCTCGTTCAATCAAGGTGGCCAACTTGTACAACAGCTGCCCTCTCTCTGAAGCATCCATTGTTCTCCAGGGACTGCCAAGTTTGAATGCCTCTTTGGCTGCTTTGACTGCAATATCCACATCAGCCTACACAGATATCATGTCAATCAACAAACTTAGTCAAATTTAAGTAAAAAGTTTTGAAGATTAATGTATACCTTTAAGGTCAACATCCTCCAACAAAGGCATTATGATTTAATACCTTGGAATTTCTTGCCAAAAATAGAGAAAAGAGAGAAAGTATGAAAAATGAATGGATGAAGAAAGGATAGAAGGAAGGATGGAATCAGTGGAACAAAAGGTAAGAGAAAAGAAAGGATGCCGGATGGATGGATTGATGAACAGAATAAAATTACTGCTTAAGTAAGAATGCAAATTTCCCCAATGTGAACATATCTTTATAATTCTATAAGTATACATAAATTGAATTTATCAAACCTTGTCAGCTTCAGCAACATCACAGATCTTTTCTTCAGTGGATGGGTTTATAGTAGGAAAGGTCTTCTTGCTTACAGCATCAACAAACTCATTGTTGATAAACAACTGCAAGACAGAATGTAGAAATTTCTCTTCAATATATAAAAATTAATGCACAATTTGGTTCTTGAAAGCTAGCATCACATTGATGTATTAGTTCTACATTACTCAGAACCAACTTCTGTTAAAGTCTGCCCGTCTAAAGTTTGCCAGAGTTTTGTAGAGGGTTAGATGGCAAGCTTAAGGATGGCTTTTATTCTTATCCAAGACCCGCTGACAATACCATTTGGAATGATCCAAATAAACAATACCTTAAGCCAAGTGGCAGACTCTTTTAGAATAAAACAATATTTGGTTAAAGAGGAATTCAAAACTGAAGAATGTTAATGCCTTGAAAATCATTCAAGTTAAGATGCAGTGATAATGCTTATGTTATATTATTTTTTTTGGAAATAGCTCCTACCAAGTTCCAATTCCAAGATCCTTTTTCAATACAACCATTCCTAGTTTTGCAAGAGTTGTGTGTTGGAAACACAATGCTCCATGCATAAGCTCAGGAATAGGAATAGTGCTGGCAGTTATGACTTTTTCAATAGAATAGAAGTAAAAAATACGAATTTATAACTTCATTGCTTTAACTTATTCTTTTTTGTTGTCAGTTAGGGGCAGTTAGGAATACTAGTCAGCTATTGTGACTGCTATGTTCGTACCAATAAAATAACCTTTAGTAAGCTAACAAGATTCATTATAAGCTAATAGAAAGCGCAAAAAAACGCTATTTTTACTGCCATTTTACTCGCCAATTACGCAATTCTTTCTATTTTTACCCGTTAGGACTTGAAGCATCTGTAATTCGAACTCTATGTACGTGGTGCAAAACACTTGTGCAATACGCTTTCGCTGCTCTTAATAGTTCTTAAAAATCGTTTCTAAAATTCATTTTAACGAGATTTGCTTCAATAGTTCTTAAAAATCGTTTCTAAAATTCATTTTAACGAGATTTGCTTCAATAATGACCAGAAAATTGCGGCTTACAATTTCGTAAAACAAAAGTAACTCATGAGAGGTTAACAGTAAACCATAAGCTTATTACACTATGCTGCTGTATGAATTTCATGCCGAGCTGGCATGACAATAATAATATAAACGCTCACAAATCATTCTACACGAAGAACTATACCTTGGTGTACTTGACTTCAGGGATCTCCATTGCAGATTCTCTTTATCAAGGTATTTTTTGTTCTTGGAAGAGATGAAGCTGATTGATCTGCAAGATGTCTGGTGAAGCTGATGTTGAACTACAGCCAGCCAATATATAGTTTCCATCTCCCCTCCCTCTCCCCCCCCCCAGTTAGTGTTTTTGTAACAGTTTAGGGGCTGTAAGGTTTTCATTCTTTTTCTCTTTTATTTATTGCTTTCATTACATTGATTCATTCATTCGTTTATTTATATCAGTTTTATTCGTTCCTTCGTTTATTCATATCATTCATTCATACATTTATTCATTCATTCATTCATTTGTCACTCATTTATTCATTTATTTGTTCGTTCAATCATTCATTCGTTAACTTTTTCGATCATTTAATCGTTCATTCATTCATTTATTTCTTTATGTTCCAGTTTATTTTGGTATCCATTCATTTGTTCATTCATTCATTCGTTCATTTCCTGTCATTCATTAATCCCCTTATGGTAAGTCGCACTCTGAAGTATTATTACAAAGGATTTTTTTCTGAATTATCTTTTCATAAAGAGGTTTCTGACCTCAGACAGATCATTCTGTTAGATCCTGGTTCTGAAATGGGGCGTTGCACATGATGACATCAAATTAACATGTAAAAGGAAAAAACTGAACAACAAAAGATTAAGAGTTTCATTTGTTTTGACTGACGCAGGAGAGGAAACTAAGCTCGAAGGTTTTATTATAAGAAACCCCAGGGGGTGTGGACCGATCCATTAGTCGTCACTCGTTCTTGAACTGCAGACTGATTAAGAAGCGTCCTTGATAGAGATCGAGGTATGTACAAGTACTCCGATATAGCTATTAACAGTGTGGCGTAACATTAACTTTTCAACATGATGTGCACTTATTGCGTAAACGACAAGTGCTTTGGCGATATTTTTGGTCTTGTTTTTAATTGTACGAAAGTACAACCTTGAACAAACTTCTTGTACAAAAAGTCCTGCTTCGTGCACATCACAACTCTGTTTAAAGAAAGGCATATAACGCTTTTTAAAAGACTATTCAAATTTACTTTAGAAAGTTATAAATTGAATAAGCTACAGCTTTGGGTCCTGCGTTTGTCGTTTCGAATTTCGATCCGCGTCATCTTCAAATAATATTGCATAAATTAGCAGAAGACATGTTTATTTTCTTGACTGACACTAATTCTTTTTGGAGTATTAAGTCTGCTTTCTTAAAATTCGTGTTGTTTAATTCTCCTTTCCCCAAGCCGACGGCGACTACGCAGTTAAATTGTTCAAAAGAAGTTCAACAATTCAAGATGTCGCTCAAGTGCACATGGTACCAAATGGTGCATGCCATCCAGGTGTTTTGAACTTCCCACACAAAAATATAATTATATTGAAATATCAAAAGAAATGACTGACATGCTTATTATCTAATATGCTGCTGTCATCATGCGTAGGACAAATTGCAATTCTGGCGAGGTAAAAGGTAAAACTCTGTCGTATTAATATACATGTTCAAGAAGTAAAACAGGAAGCCACTGAAATGTTATATACACCTATTTCAAAAATCGTTGTCGCAGCTGAAGGCAACAGTCAACACTCCAAGACTGCAAAGGATTTCGGT
>JAADYU020018567.1:0-10590 GCA_011763375.2 Heteractis magnifica
ATCAAAGTAAATCCTATCACAACGGAGTCAACTCAGCTAATATTTTGAAAGAATCTAGAGGACTCCGATGACAACGGCAGATCGATCTTTTAAAACCCACAGGATTAGGCAAATGAATTATTGAGAAAAGCATGAGCTTGATATCTTTTTTTTAGGGTCAGTACAATATAGAACAATATTCAAAATGTCATTGAACAGTTTACCAGATTTTATTCACGGCTTTATCACATGAATATCGATCCTAAATGTAAAATAAAGCAATATCTTGAATACTTTTGTTGAATTTCTAAGAAACAAAAAACAAAACAAAACAAAACATGATTAAGAGAGAACGTGTCATGTCAAGAGAGAATACAGTTAGCGCGCTTAGCGATTTTCACATATGAAAACCGCAAAGGAAGGTAGAGATAAACATCGATGTTTTTAGGCGCGACAGTAGACGTAATCGGGGCGTGTTTTTTTGTCTCGGTTCGGCAGTTCGCTGACATCCGTAGTATTTTATTACAGTGTTAGCCTTTGAACGTGACTTCTGTTGGAGTTAGTTATAAACATATAATGGAAATATTCTTTGCTGTGTATCTTTTAGGCGGCTTTGCAAACATGTCTTTTTAGGAAAAATAGAATACCCTCCCCGGGGGTTTTGGACTCCAATATTTAATGTCTCTCTCTCCCCGATAGAGGTTCATCTGTTACTGTTATCAGTACTTTGACAGATACCGGAAATTTGCCGTCCATAGATTGTCGAATTTTTGCCAAGGCTTTTCTTGGTTTTTGAGCCGCAAAATCAACTAAGAACCTTTGAGACCATGTGGGTCTCTGAAACACAGGTTTAAACAAATTGGAAGAACTAATAACAATCGTACAGAGAATTGCTGAGATTAATATGTACCAAAAATTTTTACATTCATTTCCATCCTCCTTTTCGCATTAGCGGATAAGTTTAAATATAGGCAAATTAAAAAAATTATGGAATGCAAATTTTTAACGAAAAGAAAGTTTTCTATTTATACTTCCTTTACTTATCAAGCAGGGCGCACTTAGGCAAATGAACAAGAATGTTTTTAAATAAGCCTGCATCGCACTTGAACCAATTTAAAACATGTACTTGTAGTTCTGTAAACATCTTCAAAGGGGCCGAAGTAGTGTTTTCAAGGACTCTCCTGTCAACAAAGCCTTTTTTCTTTACTAGCTTTAACAACCTCAGTTTACGCTCCTCCAATAACGCACAAAATTTATATTTAAAAAAAAGAAAATTTTACAAAATTTCACAGCTATTTGGTTCGCTAATCATACTGCATGTTATTCATTTCTGGAAATTTGTTACAGTAAAACCCTTTTTTTCTTTATCTTTTTTTTTTTTTTTTTTTTTTTTTGTTGCAGGAAAAATTTCACCTCAAGACGAGACCGAAAAATAAACAGCAACAAAAACCGCCAATCATAAGACAGCATTATGGCAATGCTAAGCACCAGAGAAATTGACCTTATTACAAAGTCACTCCAAAACAGGGATAAAGATAGCTATAGAGAAGTTTTAGAGAATTTTCAACCTTGTTGCAAGTCTAGGTAGTGTTGAATCTACAAAACACCTTCATCAGAAAGAAGATGCAACAACTAAAACATGACTTCCTCCAGCTTTCCGTGAGTTCGTGCCTCTAAGCTGCACTGGAAATGGAAATTGCCTTTTTAATAGTGCGTCCATTGTACTAAAAGGTGATGAAAGTCTGGCAGGTTTACTGCGTCTTCTGGTGACTTGCGAATTGATTGCAAATTCTGAATTCTATTCCAACCATCCCCAATTACAAGAGATGGCAAGTGACGAAAGCTACTCACTAAAAAATCTAATCCCTTTTCTTCTTAGTAATGAAACGGCAAGTGCAATATATAATGGAGATCTGGATAATGTGCCCACTGCGATAACCTCTCTTGCAACATATACGGTACGACCATTTGTTTTTGCCTCTCCATTCACCTTAATAGCCCTGGCTTCAGTGATAGAAAGACCAATATACTCTGTTTACCCTAGCTTTCCTTCAAGTCTACGAGTTAAGAAGGTCATCCACCGTAAATTCTTTCCACAGACAAAATTCCAATCAAAAATGGTCAAGCTTCAACAAGAAATTAACATAATGTGGACAACAGTGTCACCTCATAATCCAAATCAAACATGGGCTCCCAACCATTTTGTGCCTCTTGTTAAAAAAGATAATGGCACATCCATTTCCTCTCTTTTTCCTGGAACTGATGATCCGCCACCTAAAAGCTGTTTCTTCCCTCTAAAATTCTTGAATTCGTATTCAAAGTCATGTACCCTATTGAACTAAGCTGTAACATTCTGTCTTATATATCTTTGTTAACATGGTGTCCAGTGGAAGAGGTTAAGCGTTTTTTTAGAGGAAAAGACAAAGAAAATGGATGAAGAATATGAAAGCGATAAAGAGAGGGATTACTGGGGTCAGCATGAGTTGCACATGACAAACAGCAAAAGTGAGTTGGAGGATCTGGCAAGAAAAAACAACATCTCGTGTGAAGAGAGGAAGCATGAATTTAGTTAGGTCTTAGTTAGGTCTCTTAACCTACCTGAGCCTCCTGAGCTTGAAAACTATGATGGAGAGATCAGTTGTATTCCTGATTCCATCAAAGACATTACCAAACTTTCTGTTTACAAATTTACCATTTTTTCAAAACTTTTGTTGGACAGAAAAGAGTTAAAGATCTAGGTATTTTTCAACCACTGGAGAATAAATTCAAATTATTGGAAATTGTGATATATATATATGATCATATGTGATATATATATATGATCATATGTGATCTATATATATGATCAACAACTAGTTTGTGTATTAATTGAAAAGGATATAGAACATTTACATGAATTGTCTGATCTATGAGTGACTCATTTTTAATTTTTTGTTATACATATACATACACATACACATAAGCATACCCATAGTTCAATTTATTTTGGCATTTTCTACATTGTAAGTACATATGCTTTTAGTTGTTCATAGGACAAAGTAACAAGGATATGAATTCTTCCTCGACTTCAGTCTGATGTCACTATGGAATCACGAGGAGCACACACTTGCTGATCTAGTCATTGCTATGCAAAGAAGTGTGAAAATGGACGGTAGGGTAAGAAATATGGTTAACAGCAAGTCACATTCCTGAGAAACTGGATGTAGAGGCTGATTTGGAGTCCAGGGCAATTAAATTCGATAATGAATAGATGTTTGATAAAGTCTTGGTTTGGTGAACAATCCTGTTTTGTCTTAAGATAATTCCCATTGTTGACCTGTTTGCCTCTACATTAAACAACCAATTTCTGTGCTATTTCGCTTACAAACCAGACCAAGACTCTCTTGCCATAGATGCATTTACACTTAATTGGTCTGAACAAATTTATACATTCCCTCCATTCAACATAATTCCCAAAGTACTGAAAAGGATCCTAGAAGAGCAAGCAATTGGGATATTGGTGATACTGGATTGGCCTACAGAAGCATGGTTTCCCAAAACTATGGAACTGTGCACACAACCTCCAACAAAGTTTCTGTCACACAAACGCCTGCTCATCTTACCAAGCAGTTACTTAGAGTTCAATATACCTTTCACTGAAATTGCTCCTTTTACGAAAAAGGAGCAGTCTTATGCAAATTTGATTTTCTATTGTGACCATGGCTTTCAAATTTCATGGGACTCTGTAGTGACATCAGACTGACATTGAGATTGTAAAACAAACTATTAAATTAAACAAAACTTACCCGTTAGTTAGTGACATGCCCTTCCCATGTTGTTCCCACCCACCACCTTTGTTCCTGGTAGGTTATACTTTATCCTGGCTTACACCCGATTGTTAGCTGGATCAGCAATCTCATGCTTCTCATGTGACTTCCTCATTCCTGACTGAGATCAAGATAGAATTACAATCAAACTTCAACTTATAGGTAAGTTTCATTTAATCTTATAATTTTCCATGAATTCAAATGTGCTTCATGGGATTTTATATGTGAAATGCCATGTGTTGTCAATTTATATGCATGAAGAATTCATACCTTGTAATAGCTAAATAGTGAATTGAAGCTATGAATACTCCATGAATTGATGGAGCTTTTTCATAGGCTTTTTATTTTAAATGCCATAGTGTTTTCATGTTGGTTTCATAGACTGTTCTCTAAAAGGTCACGGCAATTTCAATTTGATCACAGCAATTTTGATTGGTTCTATTGGTTTGGGTTCCCTGTACACAAGACTCTGACCAAAAGCAATACAGGCTCTTGTATAATTACTCCATGTGACCCGACACTGTTTCAATGTTCAACCAAATGCCTCCTAGAGCGCCTATTGACATGTATAGTAGAAACATGACGACAGGCCATTGACAGGTGATGTCAATACATTATGAAAGAGGATGAAAAATAAGAATAATTTTATCTAATACTCGCTTATAAAAATCGCTATTGGAAGAAACTTTTCTGAAAATCATAGTTTATTCTTTATTTTATTAGAAAATTTAAAAATGTAAAAAGCGAACTTTTGGACTAATTTTGGGGCACCCTGATACCTTAAGGTAAGAGAAATTATAAATGAAAGTTGATATTCAATATTTTTGATTGAAAGATCGAAAGTATGATAAAGCATGGTTCATACACAAGTTCAAGGAAAATATTCCAGGGCTTTTCAAGGACTTTTGGGGGCTTTTAAAGGACTATTTTTGAATGGCTTTTATAATGAAAGTTCCTAATACCAAGAAGCCACATGCTTGGCATCTTGAAAATTACCCAGAGCATACTGGGAACAGAGAAACTCATCCCCAGGGTTTCTGCCATTTTAAAAATAGCGAGAAGAGAAGGGCCTGACACGAACGTTTTGTTATAAGAAATGACTGATGACTAAGCTGAGTAGCACAATCATCCCTCCATTTATTGTAACACAGGTCAAAAATATCAATGGCTTAAGTTCTTAAATTCTTATAGATAAACACGAGTGTTTTTATGTCTATTTTACAAATCACAAAAAATTATATATTTTTAACATTATTTAAGAGATTTTCATAATTTTCTTTTACCCATGATGCATTGGCTATACCGTATTTGCCGGTGTATAAGCCCACTTGGTGTATAAGTCAACCCCAAAAAATTAGGATAAGAAACGTTAATTTTTAATATACTCTTTGTATATGTCAACCCTACTATTTCAGAGTTTCAGATGAAAGAACAAGCCATAAATGCATCCTCCCGATCAGGCAGCCATTTTGATTTGATATAGGTACGGGTTACAAGTAAACCAGACTGGTAGTTTTATAGCATCAATCTCGGTTATTGAAACTTTTAAATGATGATGGTATCAACAAATCCGTAGAATCTACTATCTTATTGAAGTTGTTTTGCCAGCAATTGGTTTTTCAGTACCCTGGTAAAAATTTTAGTTAGAAATTATATCTAAGATTTACAAAGTAATCAGGTGGAATTAAACATATGCAATAGACTTTCAAGTTTAGATAACAAATGGCACGCCGATGTTTTTGTAGATTTCCAGACATTGTTTGATTGAACATGTCAAACCTAAGCCAATCGTAGCTGGAAAGTGCTTTGAACCATCTTTTTTCCAGTGGGAAAGAATGACAACTTGAACTTTCCAAGCTAAAAGAAAGTTAAAGAGAGGGATCTACCAATAGACACCTTTATAGTTTTTTAGAACGTTTTTATGCGTTTGTGAGTTGGCAAAAGTTCAGCGCCTTGAATTCACCGAGACGCGGTAAAAAAACACCTAGTGATTTTTAGATAAAAAAACGCATTCAGATGACTTTGAACTGTGTTTTTTAGTATACTACACATCATTTAGTTCACTCTATTTTGGATATGATAAAATAAATTCCAAGAAAGTTTAATTTAGGAGAAGAAAAAGACAAAAACTCAAGCACTTAGGTTATGTCATGTTGAAGGTTTAAATCACATTGATTTTAGCCATTATCAGCATTTTCCAGAGGAAATTATATGCCATATACTGAAAAGAAACTTTATAGGAACGCTTATCCAAACAAAAATGATCATTTCTAAAACTGAAACCAATGTTTTTACTTGGAACCTGAGCTATGAATCGAGATGTCGACTTTCATACTTGGTGTATAGGTTGATTTTATAGGGTCTATTATGGGTGTTAAAAGGTCGACTTATACACCGGCAAATACGGTAGCAAAATCCCAAATTAGAAGTACCTGTGCAATCTTCTTTTCTCAATTTTTATCTCGCGCTCTTTTTTCCTCTTCCTTTCGTAATTTAGCCGCTTTCTTGCGCGAAATTGGCTTAATTGTTTCAGTATCCATAACGCAAGACCCACGCCTAGACTGGCATGTAGGCAGTAGGTGAGCACGTGCTCATAGTGCCCTGTTTTTCTTATTGGGACCCCGCAAATAGTGGTATCAAGATTACATGATGTTGAAACACTGTTGAAACTTCGAGGTCTGACGTTTGTCTCAAGTGTGGTTTGTGTGGCCTTTGTTATGCATGATAAACATGGGCATATCGGCAAAAAGTGTTTCCGCGTTGTTCAAACTAAGATTTCTTACCTACCTAGAGCTGAAAACGGCCAAAAACGTGTGAAATGGAGGATATAAGCATGCCCAAGGCAATGGTCATGAATGAATAATCATCGGGACTGGTTTCATGAATTAAATACAGTACTTTTCTCTTGTGTCCTGGTGATTTATGTTAATAATAGGCATTACAAAAACTGTTTCCAAATTGTATTCTTTCGTCGCTTGGGAACGGAAGCAACCGGATCTGCTTCAAACTTGGTCTATTAAAACTTTAATTATTGCCCATTCAAGGATTCAAATGTATTTTGTGAAAATAATAATTTTCAACTAAAAATACGAAATCTATGCCCATCCCTTCCTTTGAACCAAGCAAGCGTTACAAGCCCCAAGACTAGGAAAGTGTGTCCTATTCTAATGACTGTTATTTAATACGATAATAGCATTTATTTCAAGAAAACTCATTCTTTGTAGTTATTGGGTTCTTAACTATCATGATGGCAAAAATCATAACTCTTGGTAAAATATTAACTAAGTAATAAACATGTTTGTGAATTTTTGCGATTCTGTGTCACGCAAAATGTAACGCGTTACACTCGATTTTGCACTTACTCGTTAAAATAAAGGATCCTTTTACTCTCTCCTACAGCACGAAGTTTATTTTTTCTTTTCTCTTTAAAACATACCTTATTGAGCAACTTATGTAAAAAATATCAAAAGAACATCGTCAATATTACCAGAGATATTTGAGATAACAGGCATGGATGTGGCGTAATTAGCCCAAATGGAGGCGTGATTGTGCTACTCATCTAAGATTTATCTTGCTTTGGGGCTGACTAAGAATTATCCCAACAGCCCTAACAAAATTCAAGGTCAAAGTGGAATATTCAAGGAGAAATTGAAAAAATTCCAGGACTTTTCAAGGACAAAAACCAAAATTTCCAATTTTAAGGAGTATTCAAGGACTCAAGACATTTTCAAGGACTTTTCAAGGCTTGTGCGAACCATGTAAAGTGTTTGTATTGTTCGTTGTAGACTTTTCTTTTTAACAATTATTAAGCTTACAAATAAGTAAAATTCTAGCTTTTTATTATGTATTGTTTGCAATTAAAGGTTGTAGATTGTTTATGGCCTCATACGAAAAAAAAAAACAAAAAAACGCTAGTTTTTCAAAGAAAATACTTCTTAGTTCCTATCAAAATATTCTAACATTTTCCCACACAATCAAGTATTTTCCCTGCACAATTTACCCCTGAAATCCTGCACAATTTAATTTATTTCGAAGTGTCTCCATGTCTGACAGTCGGACAGGGTACAAAATAACTCTGTGTCCGACAGTCAAAACTTTTTTGAAAATATTATAAATTCCACTGAATCTTTTACATTGTATACATAAAAAGTTTAATAAGACAGTCCTAATCTTCAAATTGGTTGCCCCAAATCTCGACCAACAACATCTGCAAGCGCTCGGCTCTCTAGAGCTGAGTCGCAATTTGAGTGGGAATTTTGCCACGGACTGTCAGACAAAGTATTCCGTATCCGACAGTAATAGAATTTCCAACTTTAATGGCGTATTCTAAAAATAAAAAAATACACACAATATTCTTGATGAAATAGACCAACAAGGAAACAAAAACAGATAAAGTAGTTGCTTTCTTATACTTATTTTACTCATAGTTAATGATGTTTCACTTTATATAAAGAAATTTAGTTCCCACCACACTTGATAAGCATGCCGTGACAAAGGATGGCATGACTATTGTAATTCTTTTTTCCTCGTGACAATTTTTGCTGTGGCTTCCAGTCAGTTGGCAGGAAATATTAGCGAAGTGTAGAAAATTTCAAAGAAGAATAAAAGTGAATATAAATTCAAGGTAAGCAAAAATTTCCTTTCTCATTATTCAAGTTTTTTTGCTTTCTTTCCTGGTTTCTTTGCAGCTGGATACAGAAAAGTTTTATATTTTTCGTTTTGTTGACTGTCATACACGGAGTTTCGTGTCCGACAGTATTCTGATGTAAACATATTCCGAGTAAGTCTCTTTAATTTTAAAATCTGGCTTAAATAAATCACTGTTGTTTTTTTTCTGTTTCCTTGTTAGTCTATTTCTTTTATGGAGAATATTGGGTTTTTTTTGTTTTTTTTTTCCTCGTTTTGTTGACTGTCATACTATCCAGGTGTAAAATTATTATATTGCACATTTCTTGCTTCCAGACAAAAAACCCCTAGGAACTGAGATTGTTAGACCTTGTCCTGGAAGTCGAAATTCATCTCTCTTCTGTATGGTCTACTACGGAGTAGACCAATCAGCATTAAGTATGGCTAGACAACTAGAATTAATGGTTAGCAATGTCTGCTCTCTTATTGGGTAGCCAAATTTCGAATTTCGGCTTCTGGAACAAGCTCTAAGAGACTTAATTCCCAGGATAATTTTTTTCTGGTTGTGAGAAACTAGTGACAGAATTTTCCCCCTGCATTCCAAAGGATGCTTAAACTATGTGACTGTATGTAACTATGAGTCATTGTTTTTTTTTTCTTTTGAAATATCATTACATTGTATAGGCTGGGAGAGAGTCAGTTTATCAAAACGACATTCCGATAAGACCACCAATCATTACCGCTAACTTTGCTTGTAGCAAGGACAAGAGGTATGTTTTTCCATTTAGTTATTTTAGAACTTACAATTAGTGGTTATTTTCTAAACACTATCCATTTAAAAATTTCATATTTTAATAAGTCTACCCCACATGTTTTAGAATCATAACAGGCAGCAGCATAGAAGTATGCACTTATACATTGACATCAAAAGAGGGGACTAGACCCCCCTTTCCTCAATTTGGCTTTACAGTGGTTACATACAGTAAATGTTCTAAATAATTGCATGTGCTTGATATAAAGTGTGGTTGGTATACATTTTATTAATTTCTACCTTATTTCTATTCTCTTTTTTTCAGATTTTTTTCCAGGGAGGCATTCATTTTGTTCTTGGCTCCAGACCCCGGCATTCTTATGCCAAAAGGAAGGAGCTGGAGCTAGATCTCAATGCTTCCTTAAAAGAAGCAAGTTCAGGTCTTATAGAATGCTTATGTTGTGTTGAAGAATTCATAAATTTGAGACAAGATGACAAGTCCATAACGCTGCTGAACTGAATGAGATGATACAAAAAACTAGATGTGTTGATACATATACCACCTTGTTGTGGTTTACATTCGAGGTTAGCAAAAGTCTAAAGTTACTATAATTAGGACAAGTAATTGATCTTGTGAAAACATCAGATTCAAATTTGATCAGTACATGATTGCTATATATTATATAAACATCAATTATCTTGATCCCACGATCTAGATAAAAATTAAAATGGTCATTGATGAGACCCATTGAACATCATGCTCAGGGAAAAATTACATAAACTGAATGCATGTTTTATTAATTCATAATTTTTAGATGATGAACCGAGCTGAAAAGAATGAGGATATTGCCTTAGTTTGGGAGCATACAAAAAGCCTTTTCTCTTTTGTCACCTCATTGTATGAAAAGGCTCCTCCCAAGATGGAAGCTTTCAAAAAGAATGAACCACCAACATGCAGTCTCCAAGAATTTTGGACTGCATTTGAGACTTTGATTTCATCTTTATCAGAACACGAGGTATGATACGTTTATCGTTGAAATTTAATTCACTTTAATTAAAGATCCCACTCTATTAAGAGAAGGTAGGCTCAAACGTTTTCTTTCTCAACTTAAGAAAAAGCATTCTATTGATACTGATACTTATTCTTATATTTTTTCTAAAGGTTCACAACCAGCAAAATTTTACGGCCTTCCTAAGTTACATAAAAAACGTGATAATTATAAATATCCACCTTTTAGACCTATTGTATCTTCTATAGGCGCTTAGAAAATTCATGAATAATTAATGAGCAAAACACAATGGAAAATCATAACCGTGTCGGAGTCTTTAAATCGGATAAAGAATTGTCCTGATTTGCATTCCACTTTAACTTGGATTTTCTCGGCCAAAATTACTCAATTCTTTTTAAAAAACAGTACAACATAAAAA
>JAADYU020018678.1:0-10588 GCA_011763375.2 Heteractis magnifica
CCCTCCCACGACCATGATCCTTAGCGTTTAAACAATAGATTGTTTTGATGTGACGTCATAGTGATATAGGTCAATTCGCTTGGATGATCACGAAACAATGGCACCAAGTCGAGACTGAACTTGATTCTTTTGTTTATCAAGGCCAACCTCGACTTGAAACCATTGTTTCGTTATCATCCAAGCGAATTCGGGAAGGTCTATTGGAATTTAAAAGTTGATTTTTGCAGAGGCAGAAAAACCCGAGAAAATCCCTCAAAGCACAGAAGAGAACCAACAAAAACTCTACTCACATATGATGGTGGGTCCGAGTAAAGAACCCACGACCACAGCGGCGAGAGGCAGCGCATGCTAAGATAATAAAATCTTTCTGTAAGCTGCACATTTGTTTTCTCCCAGCTTTAGTGCGCTTACCTGACTGGTGTAGTGTTTGGTGATCACATCTATCAGCTGCTGCTGGTTGTACACTTGATTGTTGATCTGGAAGTACGCCAGTCTGGACAAACACAATGTATTAATGAGGGTGATAAAGATGGTGAGGGTGGTGGTTGTAGTGGTGTGACAGAACGGTGTGATAATGGGCTGGTAA
Organism: Heteractis magnifica; assembly: GCA_011763375.2. Classification (NCBI taxonomy): domain Eukaryota; kingdom Metazoa; phylum Cnidaria; class Anthozoa; order Actiniaria; family Stichodactylidae; genus Heteractis; species Heteractis magnifica. The sequence goes on from JAADYU020018678.1 coordinate 587, forward strand.
TAGTGGCAGTAATGGTGTTGGTTTTTGTTTGTGTTGATAGTGATGGTGATGGTGATGGTGATGGTGATGGTGATGGTGCTGCTGCTGCTGCTGCTGCTGCTGCTGGTGGTGCTGCTGCTGCTGCTGGTGCTGGTGCTGGTGCTGGTGCTGGTGCTGGTGCTGGTGGTGCTGGTGCTGGTGCTGGTGCTGGTGCTGGTGCTGGTGGTGCTGGTGCTGGTGCTGGTGCTGGTGGCGATGATGGTGGTGATGGCGATAGTGGTGTGGGATGGTTTCGTGATGGTGGTGTGGTGGTGCAATGATGCTGTTCACGGTAATAGTAATAGTGATGGTGATGGTGGTAGTGCTGGTGGTGATTGTGGTGGTAGGGGCTGGTGCTGGTGGTGCTGATGCTGGTAGTGCTGATAGTTAGTGATGCTGCTGCTGGTGATGGTGGTGTAGTGATGAATAGGAGATAAATAGGCTTATTCCCAAATCTATGTCGACATTCCAACACACAAACCAGCATACTCACTTGAATTCAACATCTTGTACTTCTGTAACCGCTACACCAACACTCTGCATCAGCAGGCTGACGAAACTATTACCGATGGCAGCTGATGACTTGTCGCTGTCATCCTTTGATGGTCCACCAAGCTGGGAAAAGCTGAGATGGATCTAGAACAAAGTACGGCAAGCAAGAACAACTGTTATATCAAAAGGAGGAAGATATGAGAAGTTTGAGGCTGTTGTCCCATAATATTTCACCCACGACAATGACAAATCTGCACCATTTTTTATTTTTCGTGACCAGCAACATACTCAGTCGAGCAATGACCTCGTGTGCTATAAATGGTTCAGTAGATGTCGACCAGCGCCGTAAGGAGTGAGTGTTAATATTCATATGAAATTCGCTTTTCCTTAAGTTTGACGTACCTTTAATGGTGACAAGTGGAAATCATCGTAGTAGTTCCTCTTGTCTGTAAGGGCAGCCTTGAAGTAAAGAACAGTGTGCAAAGGTTAAATCTTATTTCAATTCAAGAACGATCATTATATCTAAATGATACCAAAACATGCTAGTGCAGGGACTATTACGAATCGTTCATTATCACTGGATACTCTACTGTAGGTGAATTACAGAAAGACCACTCGCAGAGAGAAAAAATTCGGTAAAACTGTTGTATTTATCTAGCCTCCCCATATCGTATAGAACTGTTGGTGCCAGTACAACAGAACTAAAGTTCAAAGAAGGACAAGTGGTCTAATATGGGAAAACCAATTACCATTGGAATAATGCTATATTTTGCTATACTCCAGTTTCGAGTTCTCCGTTATACAGGGTTAGCCTCGCTTGAAATGAAATGAGGCTAACCCTGTAGAAATGAGTCTGTAATCAAGAAACACAGCAGTATTCTAGAGTACTATTCAACCAAAATTATACATAAATGGAAAAAAAAAATCTCAGCTCATTTCGTTCATATTATACTAACCTGTACAGCGTATGCCTCGCCGAGTGCGTCGAGTACTCGCTTCTTGTCGGCTTCATACTGGGTAAGCTGGAAAGAAAAATGTAAAACGAGATTAAGAAAAGTGAAGAAAATATGGCGGGAAAATAGCCCTGTTTTCCTATAAACATTTTTTTGCATCGGCATAACCCTATAACATGTTCATAATACAAGGATATTGTATACCTCTTTGCTGCGGTCAATGGTGTTGCTGGAGAAAAGTTCAACCAATGCCATTAGGAATCCCATGTCAACCATCACCTCCATCTCTTGAATAAGAACCATGAAATACCTGTATGAACAGCAACATGAAGTATGTCAGTAAAACAGACAGACAGGAGGAATACGGGAGGATAGAGAGATGAAAGAAAGAAAGAAAGAAAGGAAAAAAGAATGGAAAGAAAGAAAGGAAGGAAGGAAGGAAGGAAGGAAAGAAAGAAAGAAAGAAAGAAAGAAAAAAAGAAAGGAAAGAAAGAAAGAAAGGAAAGAAAGAAAGAAAGGAAAGAAAGAAAGAAAGAAAGAAAGAAAGGAAAGAAAGAAAGAAAGAAAGAAAGAAAGACAAAACAAAGCAAAACAAAACAAAACAAACAAACAAAACAGATAGGCAGATACACAGACAACCAGGGGAAAACATACCTAGTAAGAAAGAAGAACAAACAAAAAATCGAACAATCAAAGACAAGAACCAAGGTAGGACCCCTTCCCCTTACAATTGATATCAACTTACTTGATCTCGATTACTTGGCTGTGCTCCACTTGTCTCATTACCAGACTCATCTCGATGAAGGGCTTGGGTGCTGTCACCAAAGAGCGATCAATATTAAATATATTTTCTTTTCTTAGATAGCGAACATGTTACATTGTGGTATAAATTCGGTATAGAGCGGATTCGTATGAGTGGAAAACGACACGGCAAATTCGTAGCCGTACCGTAGCTTTACCGTAGCCGTAATAACGCGTTGTGATTGGAGGATTCACACGAAAACAATGGGAAGACATTTCAGTGTTACTGCACACCGTACCGTGTACGTGCTATAAGCCAGTATCGTACGTCTCCCACTCGTACGAAAACTGTTCTGTAATGGTGTGACTATGCTCTCTGTGTTTAGAATCAGAATCCTTTATTCACGGACATATTGCGCGAGTGATTATGATGTGTTATGATGTGATGTGATGTACCTTACTTTACGAAGCACAGTAGATAACAGGCACGTGAGCTTATAATGTTCAACGAATCGGCGATCACGTGACCGGTTAATGTGCTTACTCAAAAGACATAATAATCTTAGGTACAAACCGTTATCAATAGCAATGGACTTGGGAGGTGGTACAGGGTGGAGAACCTTGCGGAACGTAGACCCGGGAATCTGGCTGTCAATCTAAAGAAAGAAAGTTGGAGTGACATCAGAAACACATCTCAGTAAGTCCTGAAATACTGACATTATTCGATAATCAACGTTAGGTTCTGATTCATGGGCTAATGAAACTGCTCTAACGCAAGACAACCCTGCATTATTATTTCCTGTTTTAATCAGAAAGAATGTATAGGAATAAGAGGAAAAGGAAAAACGAAAGGAAGAAAGGGAAGAAAGAAAGAAAGAAAAGGAAGGTTGGAAGATTGGAAGGAAGGAAGGGAGGAAGGAAGGAAGGAAGGAAGGAAGGAAGGAAGGAAGGAAGGAAGGAAGGAAGGAAGGAAGGAAGGAAGGAAGGAAAGGAAAGGAAAGGAGGGAGGGAGGGAGGGAGGAAGGAAGGAAAGAAGGAATAAAGAAAGAAAGTAACTTGCCTGGATAGAGTTGACTTTGGTGTGTAGGTCCTGTTCATGTGGAGATGCTACATATTTGATTGACACTCCTGGCGTAAAAGTTCTTCTAATTTTACGACGTGCTGGGTGGATAATCTCCATTAACTCGAAATCCACCTGAAGAAAATACACACATTATATCAGAATAGAAATGTAATCGAGTCTAATGGAAGTTTATCTCTTGGAAGTCGTCAAAGACATTAGGAAACCACAGCTTCGATGTCTTCTTTGATGAATATCCTCTATTCAGATCAACAGTCAATCCATCCATCAATGAATAAACTTTAATTAGGTATCAATAATTCTAGTGTAACTTACTTCCATGTCTGCTATCTTTTTTCTGTAGTGTGGCTCTCCTCCGACAGCTGTCACGTGTTCTACATGAGTCCAGGCTTCTTCTAGCTGCTGCGAGACGCCCAGTTTAAATGCTTTCCATCTTCCTTTTTTCTTCATTTCTTCCCAAATAACGTCGCTCCTGAAAACAAACAAAAATGGAAACTTTAAGTAAATTATATAATGGTGATAACCAATGGTTTAGATTGGAGATACCATCACTAAACCTTTTTAGTTTCAGGTCACGAGTCAATCCCATAAGAATAAGATTCTCTGTTCAGGGGAGGATCCAGGATTTTAAAAGGGGGGAGGGGTGGTTCCTAAAAATATTAGTTCCCTAAGTTAATTCGGCACCTCAGAATGTTAAATGCCATTTAAGCGAAAAATGCTATATGGCACACATGCTAGAATGCTATCGCTGTTAAATGTAGATGCAAAAAAAGCTGTATTTATCACTCTAGTATATTTTGCCCTTCCAAAAGGGGGCTGGCTTCACCACCCCTGGATCCGCCCCTGCTGTTTGAGGCTCATCCATACAATTTGTCTTCTCAAGCGTTACCAAGAAACAAAGAAATGATACCCAAGGGAATGACACTTGATCTGAAATGGAAAAACATTACGTCTAAGCTAAAAAGAGCTCTTGATTGGTAACTAAGATGGCAAAATTTCCAACTTTTATAGCAATTCACCTTTCTTTCAGATCTAGAGTAGTTTTCGTACGACTGTGAAACGTCATGGCACGCGGCAAGGATACGGTACGGAGTTGGCGATATCCTTTGAACCAATCACATCGCACGAGATCGATTTTCGTCCAGTGAAAATGCTTTGACATGACAACCATTTCACAGTCATACGATAACTGCCATAAAGACATCCGTTATATCAATCACAGATGAGATTACTTTAACACGGAACCATCCCGGTCATGGCAAGGCACGTTCGCACACTACTTTTTTCACAGTCATACGAGAACTGCTCTAAATGTTAATACTGTACTAACGGTGTAATCCCAATGTATGCCAACTCTGTGCTGTTTTCGTTGTTGACGAGAGACAGTCCAATACCGTTGAGTTCTAGTGCAATACTCTGTGATATACGTTCAGGAATCTCCTACAAATGAACACGGAAATTCATCAACAACTCAAAGCAATTTTTAGACTAGCTTTATTTTTTGTCAGGAGGTCCTGTTGCTGGTACAGTAGCAGGTATACTTAACATATTTCTTGGCTTTTGATTGATCGAGTCGACTTAATTTCACTTTTTCATTTGGTGAACTTACTGGTAGGATGTTAATTTAGATTCCTCAATAATATGCCAAAACTATAGAGAATTACCAGTTGTGCTCTGTAAGCCAAGGTGAAGTCATCAATGATGAGAAGAACTCGCTGAAGTCCATCCAAAAACGTTGCCCAGTAGAAAGTTTTGCCCTCAACTTTGAATTGGCCATGGCCGACCTGAAAATATAGGAAAGATCTTGTCAAGGCTTTTTCTTACTATCACCGCCATTATCCTCACCTATCACCACCACCACCACCATCATCACCATCATCCTCACCTATCACCACCACCATCATCATCACCATCATCCTCACCTATCACCACCACCACCATAATAATCACCATCATCCTCACCTTTGACCACCAGCATCATCATCATCACCATCATCCTCACCTATCACCACCAGCATCATCATCATTACCATCATCCTCACCTATCACCACCAGCATCATCATCATCACCATCTTCATCACCATCATCCTCACCTATCACCACCAGCATCATCATCATTACCATCATCCTCACCTATCACCAGCATCATCATCATCATCACCATCATCCTCACCTATCACCTCCAGCATCATTATCATCACCATCATCCTCACCTATCACCTCCAGCATCATCATTATCGCCATCATCATCACCTATCACCACCACCGTCATCATCGCCATCGTCATGGCATATAGTATTTACTCTGGGCACAATATGCTATAGCAACTGAACCTACCTCGGTTAAGTTGGTTGTTCTTTTATTTTTCTCGTCTTCTCCTTTAGCATACCAGACAAATTTCTTGCTTTCTGTCAGTTTGTCCCAGGTGTACAATATGCTGTTCCCAGCGTGAAGCACATGAGTTTCGGTGCTTTTGCTATAAAAAGAGAAGCAAGGAACTATTAACATAAGGGTAAAAGGTTTTTAACAACTAGATTCAGTTTTAGGGCAATGCCACAGTCTTTAACAACAGCTTGAACTCGATGGATTGTAAGTTAACCGTCTGTTGAAACCAAATAAATATATGACTTTTTTGTCCAACCTGTCTTGTTTGTAGTTGATTTGTAAGGAAGAACAGTTCTCGATGCGTACAGGAGCTGCTCCATCGAAGTATGGACTAAACGTCAAGATTGCAGCAGACTCTTTACTTAGCATGTCAACGCACACAGCGCCGACCTATGAAAAACACAAAACGTTAACAAAATACCCTATATTAGGAAACAGTAACAGTCTTCTGTGACGTGTGGTAGTTCTTTTCCAGCATGTATCATATGATTGAGTTTTTAAGACAAAAAGAATACGATAGACTAACCTCATTGGGCATTCTTAGGAGGACAGACACATCTGGTTCAAAATTAAAGCGAGGTGAGTTTTCCATACCATCGCCAACTCTAATGATGAGACTTTTGGGTGGAACAGTTGAAGGCCAAAATGCTGTGCACTGTAAATATACATCGAAGAGAATGGCATGTTAACTAAAGGCTCGGAGTCCAAGTGAATAAGGCTGACGTGAATATCAGTCGAATAGACCCTTATCCAAAATGGTAGCCGCAAATTCAAATGAGTTAAATTTAAGAACGTAAACCAGCACTAGAAAAAGCGCCTTTACTTTATTAACCCTACAAAGATTCATTATGTCAGGTGTTATATCGGCCGACAAAACTTAGGTTGAAAATTGACAAATTTACAGACGTTTGTATGACTGGGGGTATGGCGTATAGCCCATTCAACTCATTCGAATTTGCGGCCGCCATTTTGGAGAAGGGTGCATTGAATTACTCCCGGGGAATTACTGCAGTAACAATCCCATTATAACGCGATAAACTGAAGAACAACAAAACCATCATCAACAACAACATTTCGAGCCTAACAGTACGCAGGCCAAATGCCATATAGGAACCCAGTTAATTGACTATTATCATATGAGTCGCTCTGTTGCTCAGTGGTAGAGCATACGACCGGTATCTGGAAGGTCATGGGTTCGACTCCCGTCATGCGGACTCAGAATTTTTCCCTATCAAGCTAATGACAAACTGAATACATTTCCAATCATCATCATCATCATCATCATCATAGTCACCAACAACTTCACCTAAATCATCACCACCACCACTAATCCACCCATTACCATGGAATCTTTTGGATCAATAGGTTCGAATGTCCAATCGGTAAGGTCGTGGCAGTTCGTAAAGTCCATCGTCATCATCAATAACAACAGCAACAACAACAACAACAACCACAAAACAGGTTTTCCCATGACATACCTCTCCTGGTTTTACTGTGGTCCAAATGAGATTACTGTCCTCAGGTGCCTCGCAGAGGCAGACTGAAACCTACAGGACAAACCGCAACATCAATACTCAGATACTCAGACTAAAGATGATTTCTGAAGCACGACGTCTTAGCTCACGACCAAACGGATAATTAACGTACCACTACCTAAATGTTGGATGTCAAGATATAAACTGCAAATTGACTCACCTCTAGATGGTTGTTTAGAAGATGGAGCGGTGTAAACTCGACGATCTTTGTCAAACTGAAGTATGACAATGAAATCTGAATACCAATCTGAAACACAAGCGACATAAACGATGAAAACAAGATGAAAAATGGAAACAATTAACCTGGAAACAAAATAGTTCTAGTGTTATACCATAAAAGAAACAACTGAATACCGCAAACTATTAAAAATTAGAAAAAAAGGAACGAAGAAACGAAAGAAAAAGAGAAATGACAGAAGAGAGTGAAGAGATGAAGAGAAAATGGCATAATTTTATTTTGGAAATTTTGTTTTTAAGATACTATAAAATATTTCATACCTCAACTTCTTTGCCATGGCGCTTGATTTTCATGGACCCACCGCTGCCCACAGTATCAAGAGAAAACTTGTTTGACCAATCAGATCCCGCCAGCTTAACCTTGGTCTAAGTGAAACGAAAAGATGGTGTTTGTCAGTTGAGAGCGGTTTTTGTATGACTCGGAAGCGTACGGTGCTGAATTACATCACGTATGCTATACGGTATGACTAACACTGAAATAGAGCTTTCAATTGTTTCGATTCCGGTATTAATATATGAAATATATATAATAAATATATATTAAATTACGTATACGATCCCCACAAGATTGAAAATGACATCAAAAATCAAAAACTTCAGTTGAATACAATTAGTTTGATAAAGAAAATATTGGTAACTTACAGTTTTCTTGCCAAAAAGGCTTCCTTTGCCTCTGTAAGAATACATGATAGCGTCTTTCTGGCTGGTTTGATGACTGATAGAAACATCGTCATCTGATGCCTGGATTAAGAATCGATCAACAATAAGAAATTGATCAATATAAAGCGATAGCAAAAGCAGAAGCAAAAGCAAAAGCAACAGCAGCAGCAGCAACAACAACAACAACAACCACAACAAAACATCACCGATAACAACTGCAACAACCACCACCATCACAACAACAACAAAAAACAACAGCAACAACAAAAGCAGCAATACTTACAACATCTACAACAACAAGGAAAAAAAACCTGATTTAAGAAAGACATATATAAATATTAAACAAGCTTTCTACTTTGAGTTGAGGTTTTCCTTATTCTGTTAGAAGGTAAGAAGCTGTCGCTAACCCATCGGTGGGGAGTCGGAAAATAATCGTTCCATAACCGAACAAAGGCTCTGTAACTGCAATGCAATTACCTTGTACTCAAGAAACATTCCTGTCTTGTTAACCATCCAGTAAGGGCTGTATAAGGTTATATTCAACGCACCGTCCAACTGGGTGAATACACCAAGCTCCTGTAGCAAATATCATCATTAATAATCTAGTCAACACAAGATATAGTATTAAGAAAGCAAAATGAGGTGAAAAAACACACAAGTATTGACCCATTCGAGAAATGGCTGCCGCTAATTTAAAACTTTGCAGAGAATAAAATGCTTCAACTGAAGGAAGACGATAGAAGCAATTGCAATAAAGAGTAAAAGTTTGAGAGAAACAAAGTGATTGCTTTAGAAGTTACAGCAGTGTAAATAGTGTGAAAGACGTCAAAGCAACGGTAGCCAGTACTGAAGAGCAAAATCTGATACAAATTCCTGTAATTGCATTCTGTAATATCTAAACGGGAAAGGTAGACCTCTACTTTGGGCGTAATGCTTTCCCATCTCAGACCACGTGTCATCCTCTTGGGAATAAGATTCTTTGTTTGAGGTTCATACATATTAATGATTCTTCTTAAGCGTTTCCGAGAAACAAAGAAACAATACCCAAGGGAATGACACGTGATCTGAAATGGGAAAACAACACACCCAGAGTAAAGAGGTCTGTCTATTCCCACCCCATTGAAATTTTCCCCGATTAGGCCCAGTTCAGACGTCGAACTTTTGCCGCGTCGAACCTAATGCAAATAAGTCAAATCTTTTGTTTGTACTAATTATCATCTCATTTACATTGAATTCCGCACAGCAAAAGTTCGACGATCTTGTAAAATATCGCAAATTTTTGGGTGAAGTATGATCGACCTTTCCCACAATTCGCTTCAATGACCACGAAACAATGGTTCCAAATCGAGGTTGGACTTGATACGTTACAGTAAATGTATGTAACATCAAGTCCCGCCTTGAACTGAAACCATTGTTTCGTGTCCAATGAAGCGAATTCGGGAAAGGTCTATTGATTAGAAAACTTATTATAAAGACCGCCATTTTTAGAATGGCTCTATGGCAATACTAGAAGTCGATATGTTACCACTGGACGCTGTGTTGAGCCTGAAGTTGACGGGCGTAGCGTAAAGGAGGACAGTTCATTCATGCCTCGCTTGATCATAATCTCTCCACTCCAGGACTCATCCAGGTAGTTATCCACCTGTAATAGTAAAGTGCATCAGGTTAAATCAAAGGACCAACAGCTATAATCCTTTCTCTTTGGATGCAATGTTCTTCCATTTTAACCACTTGGAAACAAGATTCCCTGTTTGAGTTCGAGCGGACTTCGCGTGAGCGGTAAACGATGCGGCAAATAGACCTTTCCCGAATTCGCTTGGAGGATCACGAAACAATGGTTTCAAGTCGAGGTTGGCCTTGATAAATAAAAGAATCAAGTTCAGTCTCGACTTGGAACCA
>JAADYU020018789.1:0-10588 GCA_011763375.2 Heteractis magnifica
AAACATGCACACGTACTTCAGATTTAAGTATGTGATAAGACTAGTGTTTACGTCTGTTGCTCAAACAACAGTCTCTAATTCCTACTTAGCTTTGGGAGAATTTGACCTAACTATAACTAGTCGAAGCCAGTCATGGTTCTCTGAGAGCCGCAAAACAACCTATTTTTAAAATCTCTTCTAAAGCATGACCTGCAAGAGCTGAGTTACAGACAAGTTTATATAACACTAAGCTTTTTGTTTAATCGTTTTCTGTCAATTTCACATTCCACTAAATTTCGTTATTTGTAAATAAACACGCTTGAATGATTGCTACGATATTGGTATTAAAAAAACTTACTGTATCCATTATATAATACAGCAAAACTATGGCTTTGTAAGAATTAGAGGGGAGAGGAAAATCCCACTTTTCTTTATCCACTTTTCACTCTCATTTCATTTGTAAGAAAGGTAAAGCAAGTAAGGAATCGTGAGAATTACTGGTTTCTGCCATGTTCTATTATAAGTGATTGCAAACAAAATACATGATGTACCCGTACTTGCGTCAAAACCTTTCCAAAAATTACGTTGCCATCGGGTTTGTTAGCCCGCCTTTAACGATTTAAATTATTATTTTGAAAGCTATATTTCAAGTCTTTGGATACCGATTCTAGATGTGATAAATTAGAACTGCCCAAGCATGAAGCTAGCAAAGGAATTTGGCTAAAAACGTTGAAAGTTGTGGTGGTCATTTAATTCAAAATTTACAAATAACGTTTCAGATAATAATAGATAACTTTGGCTTTTAAGATAAGTAAGCAATTTTGAAAAATTCCTATTCAAACTGGGAGTGTTGAAACTGGTATATTCTAATATTTCACTTACTATTTAGCGGAATCTCCAAGCTGATATTCTCTGGACCGACTAAAACATTGTTGTACACCAGAATCCTCCCATAGTCTTTTCATAGACTCGGTTAACTCGGGAGAGAACGGCTCTGTATCGTCTGCTCTCGCTATAACATCAAATACCATTTTAGCATCCATCTGAAAAGACGACCAAACAATGAAAGCCTTCAGCCTGAGGTAAAGGAGCAACAGTTTGTTGAGTTGTGAGGCCATTTAAGCGATCTTTAAACGCGATAACTGAGGCTCACGAAATCTAAGGAAAATATTCATGGCATAATACCAAAAAAGTGTATCGAAATCTCACCAGTCTTTCATCGTTTTCGAAGTCAATTCGTAATTTATCCATTGCGCGGATTATGGTTAGAAGAGAGTAGATGGTATTGCTGTAGACTAGTGGCTTGTACTGCCTGTAATCTTCGGGTGAAAAGCCATGATCGTGAATGATCCTAAAGAATATAAAGTCAACAATCGATGAACACATTTAACTCCACCAAAATAACAGACACGAAAATAAAAGTTGCACCCAATCTGTAGTCAAGGAAGAGGTCAAAAATACGATATCCATACCTCATTTGTTTGACAATCGTACTCTTTCCTGACTCTCCTGCACCTAAACACAGATAAATTAAAGCCATCAGAACCTTAGATTTAATATCTTAAATATGAAATAATGTGCAAACTGTACGAGATCGTTGTAGGAGAGGTTGAAGTCCACGCCTCCTCGTAACAGCTCAACTCTAACTTTGAAATCAACTGCATATATCACTCCATGTTTGCAACATTCTTGGTCAAATATTTTCACTTATACTGTGATGCCTTCAAAGAACAAGGCTCAGGTACCGTTAATCATTAAAGAGCTGTAAAATGAGGTCGGTTCTTAAGGAATATACGCCGTATCCCAGACATAAATACACCAAAACACCAGTAAATACTGTGTAAGTCATACCGAGTAACAACAGTTTCACATCCCTTTCCGCCCGAGCCCCTTCGAGTTTGAGATTTTTCTCAATCGCTTTGCTCCTTGCAATGGCAGCTCTTTCTTCTGCACTTAAAGTGCAACCCATTCTGAAAAGGGAGCCAGACTATGATGGCTGCTTAGGTTGAAAACACAGGTAGAAAATAGCAGACTTCAACCTCCATTGGTCTAGAAAGCGATTTTGGTCCGCGATTTCGCCCACGTTTTGACAGGCCCGCATAAATTATCTCGAGAATTAGTAATTTATTTATCCTCAGCCAATCACATCTCCAGAAAAACAATGCACAATTATCGGGATCAATCGGAGATCCCTCGGCGGGATCAAAAACAACATTCGGAATGCTTTCGGGTTTTTGCTATTTTTCGCCAAATTGATCAACAAACAAAGCCCACAATATTATTTAGAATATTTCGTGGCTTAAATATAAACTCTCTTTTGTTAGGCTTTTAGAGATAAAATGAACAAATTTTATCTTAATTTCGTGCGGTCGTGCCAGCAGTTCTTGAGGAAAGTAAATCTTATGGTTCTTATGCTAAGGTCTATTTTTGACTATTAAAAGCACTTAGGAATGCCGAGGTAAACAATCGTGTTCGTGGGCGGTCAAAAAAGCAACGGAAATATATCGTAAATTTCGATGGTACTTTTCATTTTTAGCCATACGAGTATGTACAGAATACGAAAACTAATTCAGCGAATATTCTTTTTATTTCCAATCAGACAAATTTTTTATACTAGCAATTCGTATTTTGCTGTTCGATGTGGGACGATATCTGGCACTGAACACGTTCGTCTAATAAGCATCATGATCATGCGCACATAGGCTGCGAAAGGACTGGTACTACACAGGCAACCCGTCACAGAAACGAAAAATCGAGGAGGTTCTCCTTGTTAAATTATTCGCACATCTTTCCTTATTTGGTGGAATATTTCTATAAAGACAACTGATCAAAGTAAATCCTATTACAATGAAATCAACTCAGCTTACATTTTGTGAGAATTTCAATGACTCCAATACTTATCATTGGTCATAAAGTAAGGGGATGGGCTGGTAAAATAAAATTTATTAAGGCAGTTATCTAAGTGGCCCACCCCTTATCTTAGTGTTGATTTAACATAGACCGCCCCTTGAACACTGGCACAAAAATTGATAACAACCCTTTGTGACCAGAGCGCACTTTATCTTGACCCACTCTTAATTAAAGGCTGAATATTTAAAGAAGAGTGGAGAGATGGGAACGCCACCCTGCATGGGTCAGTCAAAATTGTCGCAATCTACCGTTTTTTTGTTTGTTTGTTTTAATACTTGTTTGTTTGTTGTGCTTATTTAACAAGAGCGAATTTTCATGAATTAGAAACGGAACGCACGGTAAATTCTTAGCCCTACTGTTGCTGTAACGTAACCGTAACCTTTAACGTAGGCGAAAATGATGGAAACCCATTTCAGTGTTACTGCATTCCGTACCGTGTACGTGCTGCACGTCAGTATACGCTACGTTTTCCACTCTTGAGTTTTTTTTATTAAATAACTTTGTTGTCGGCAAAAAAGCCCCTACGGTTCTCCTCGCATATTTCTCGAAGTAGTGAGTTTCAATTGAAAGAGAGACACTCAGTCAATTAATTCATCCATCCTCGTTAAGGACTGCAATAATTATTGGGGAAGGAGGGGTTTTAAGGCTAAAATAACTTCTCACCCCTCCCCCATTAAGATGTAAAAGGAATACGAACACACTAACCGCCAAACATAACATCGATCCTTATTTACGCGTCACATGTACCAGTTTATTACAGTTGATGACATTCTTGACATAACATAATGCTTCAAGTAACCTGGCAATGCTGAACGTAATGTATAAATTTGAATCCCTGAAATAACTAGAGAAATTCCAATATCCCAATAACTAAAGACGAATAGAGCGATATTAATGATTAGTACACATGTGTATTTCCGAGTTTCAAGGGATAGTTAATGCCTTCAGCCCCGCAACAGCAGATTGGAAGCCAGCATTGTAGTCAGTGGCCACTTCGTTCATGATGTAGTCGGATCTCTTGTCTTCATAGTTATCATTGTCATCAGGACCCCCTACTAATGCACCGGTGAGGATTTGTGGGTTGGGACCAGGATTATTGAAGTCATTCCAAGTACATGGAGCTGGCTTGGATGGACACGAACTGGAAGCATGGTGAGGTCGAAGTGGAGGGTTAACACCCAAGCCAACGACAAAGCTGCGCCCACTGTCTCCGAGCATGTAATGGATCTGCTTCTTGGCAAAGGCGCGGTAGGCCTGTGGTTTAAATCCCGTGTCAGCAGCGACTAGTGCTAGGAATGCGGTGTTAGCAGAGTAGCGGTTTGCTCCCCACTTGTCTCGCCATGCAAGGCCTTTGGGAGTGTAGTGAACGTCTCCTCCTGGCAGCCAGCTGTCTAAGTACGTCTGGGCGTCTTGTTTATAGTTGGCCTTCCCTGTTATCTCTGCCAACAGCAGCTGTGCTCCAGCCTTCTTGTCGTCCCATGAAAAAGCCCAAGGTTTACTGTTCATGCCATATTGGGTGTAGTATTGTTCAGCTTTGTCCAGATATGCTTGCTTTTTGGTAGCCTTATACAACCAGGCTGCTCCCCACACCAGTTCGTCATTGAATCCACTGTGCGACTTGTAGAAACTTGCAGCATTTGTGATCGAGTCGCTGTATTTTCCTCTATACTTGTCAGCAAACTCGTACAGTTCTTCAGCGTGCTTCAACAAAACATTCGCATAGTTCTGATTCGTTTGGGCAAATGCAATTGATGCTGCGGCGAGAGCAGCTGCTGTTTCTGCAGCTAATTCTGAGCCTGGTTTGCTTGTGGTGACCTTGAATGCTGGTCGCTTCATTGTCATGTCTTCTGGACGGCCCCAGTAAGCGTGGTCTACGTGACCATCGCCTACCTATAATAATGAAACAAATTTAAATTAACAAAACTTCGAGCCGCTATGCAGGAATAATACGATGTTTTACGGACTGGTTACAATTTTGTTAATCCTCCAACCCTACATTATTTACTGACATATTTAATTTTGCCATAAAATTTGTGTATACACTTATTCCAAAAAAACGTTGTCGCGGCGTCGATAAGTGGCAATTGACAATAGGAGACCGCAAGGGATGTTGGTAAATTAAACTTGAATTGATTTATATTACACATGAGACCACCACCAATTAAATACATATATTCACCTGCAAAACTGAAGACAGCATGGAAAGCTACACCTCGGCATCAAGAGACACCTTGAACAAATTAATTACAATTAAAAGTACCGACGTCCCTTACGGTCTCCTATTATCAATTGTCAATCCATTCTGCGGCAACGTTTTTCGAAATAGGGGTGTGTGTGTGTATATATATATATATACTATCAGTGCGCCTACCACAGAAAGCACGATACAATTAAAACACGATGTGCGGGCGGATGCCAAACTTCATTATTGTCATTCGCAGCCTCTATTTTAAGTTCATTATAATGAATTTCTTCAATTTGCATGGCAGTTGAAAGATTTAAAAACGAAAAATATGAAATTTAAATCTCACTAACCTGTCCATAGAATTCAAACTTTGCAGTGTGACCCTTGATGAAGTAATCCGTTGCCCATTTGATAGAATCCAAAGCATTATTCAATTCTCCGGCAGCTTCGTAAGCATCTCTGTACTGGACGAGTCCCCAAGCCAACAGAGTTGCACTGGATGCCATAGGGAAACCAAACTTCACAAAGTCTCCAGCGTCGTACCATCCACCAGTCAAGTCTTCTCCTTTGTCTCCACGATCTGAAAGAGCAGAGTCACCTCTCCATGGGATTCTGTTTGTAGCAGGGAGTTTCCCAGATCGTTGTGCCTCGAAGAATAAGATGGATGCATGTAGAACCTTACTGTAAACATAAGGTGAAGGTGATGGAGTAACTGCAGAGGACGTTGGTGTGCTTGTAACGGTAACTGGCTTTGAAGTTGTGCTTTCAGTTTGGATAGAAGTCGTTTGAGAGTTAGTGGTTTGAGAGACAGTTGTTGGATGGACTGTTGTTGGTTGCGAAGAAGAACTTGCTGGAGAGGCAGTAGACGTCGGGGAGTTAGTTTCAGGTATTGTAGTTGATTGCGTGGAGGCTGTGGCTGTAGAAGGCGCCGTTGTTGTTGTTGCACAAGCAGTGTTATCACTGGTGGGTACAGCAGGACCATTTCTGTAAAATGTGATGTCAGCTTCTGGAGCGGACTCATCTAAGGTTTCTTTATATGCCAGGAAATCTATCTCCAACACTGTACACTTGGCAAGGACTTTATTGTAAGACATGTTTCTCACGAAGTAGGTCTTTTTGTCATCTGACACAGAAATTATTTCTGATCTCCATATCTGCAGACGAAGAGCAGGCTTAGAGAACTTGATTCTGATTATCCATCCTTCATTAACAGGCCCTCGTATAAGAAATCTGAAGATCATCTTGAAGCCGCTATTCCAGTCATCCACGATATCTGCTTTTGTCGTCTGGCCACCGACTAGAGGACCCAAGGAAAAGGGTGTAGTTGGTTTTGTGGTAGTTGGCATTTTTGTCGATGGTGGTGATTTTGTTGTAGGTGGTGAAGATGGTGTTGCAGTTGTTGTTGATGATATTGTTTCAGGTAATGGTGTAGTTGTTGGAGATGATGTAGTAGCTGGAGACGATGGTGTTGGTGGTGGTGAAGTAGTTGTACAGGCTGCTTCATCTAGGTTGTTATTGCTACCGTTATTTCTTCTGAACTCCACGGTTGCATCTGGTGCCGGTGACCCTTGAGGATCTTTGTCGGCAAGGAACGCAAGATTAAGGACTTTACACTTTGGTAGACTGCGGTTCCATGGCATGTTCTTTAGCTCATAAACTTTCTTGTCGCTGGATACTGAGACTATCTTTGCTCTCCAGATCTGAAGTCCTGGCGCAGGCTTTGTGAATCGAAGAGTTATTGCCCAACCTCCTCGTACTTTCTCAAGAAGATGCAATTGAATGTTCATCTTGAATCCTTTAGGCCACTGTCCCTCAAGTTTGGCGGTTGTCGTCTCACTCTGAACTGGTACAAAAATATTAAGTCCGAAAAGGACAAGTACCGTTGCATACAATGTCTCCATGTGAATTGATCTGTGAAAATAGATTTTTTAAAAACGTTACAAATTAACCCAAGTTATTCATACACACTGACGAGGTTGATCTGGTTAATATATACACCTATTACAAAAAACGTTGTCACAGCCAAAAGCAACGAGCGACAAGTCGACCGAAAGCAAACTCTTGGTACATATGCCTGTTTCAAAAACTTTGACGGTCTGAGATCTGAATATGACATCTGAGACGGAGTAACTAGCTGCAAATTTGAATGTGTACAATAAAGCCGAATGATGTAGTTTGTTGTTAAATTCAAATGTAAGTTTTGAGTTTTGACTTAAAAAATGCGCTTTTATGTATTTTAGTAGGGAAATATAAAAGCAACAAGTTACGTTCCGTCTCAGATTCAGATTGCCCAACGTCAACGTTTTTTGAAGTAGGTATACACCTATTTCAAAAAACGTTGTCGGTGAAAGGCTTCAAGCCTACGCGACTGAACCGAAGAGGACTATGGGTAGTATTTGTATTCAATTAATAGTTTCTGCATAAATTGACGCTTCTGTCACTTGGGGCGTTCACGTGTGTCTTCGCTGTAAGGTCGAAGCGTGGCTAGCTTTGTATACCATTATTCTAATCATGTTATGCTAATTTTTCATTTATTACTACCCATAGTCCCTTTCGGTCTAGTCGCGTAGACTTGCATGAAGCCTCTCACCGACAACGTTTGTTGAAATAGGTGTATATCGTATTAGCTGAGATTTCGGGCACACATTTAAACTTGCAGCCTCAGAATGAATGAACTATTGGAAAAATCAGTCTTGGATTGTTGCTGTGGGCTTCGCAAACTCTTTTTTTTTTTTTTTTTAAATAAGGGTATCTAAAAATCTTACTCTTGGACTCTATACACTTCTATGTTTCGTAACAAAATCCCCTTCAAGAATTAGTGACCTTTTTTATTTCGGGAAAAAGGAAAAGACTTTTTGAAAAAGACTTTTTTTCTACTTTTCTTGTGTGCTTAATTGTCTGCAATGCTATTGCTAAAATAAAACACATAGTTTTACTTAAGCTTCAAATAAATGCTTTTCCATTTTCTAGAATTTTAGCCAATCCGAGCGCGTGTATATAATGACGGAATAATTTTACAGATGAAAATAATATATTCTCATGGAAGTGTGGACTATCAGCTTTGTAAACATTTTTTATCTTTTAGTCTCAAGGAGATAAATAAGACAGTGAATTAAAAGACAAAAGACCTTTGAAAGAAAAAAAAAATGATAATAATCTATTGGCGTGACAATTGTTTTGCAAAAACACTACGTACAAGCATTGCGTGCACCTCCTAAAGGCCTTAGTCAATCACATCAATCAAGTTTTTTAATAAGTTTAAGTTAGCAAACTTCTTCGCTTGTCTCTTTAAAGGCATTAGTCTAACATACTATTTAAAAAAAAAAAAAAATTACTTGCTATATAGAGCATTAGACATTATTTGACCAGCGGTTTGAAGCTTGTCGGCCGAAAGATCCAAAGATCGCCTTTAGTATTAAGTTAAAAAAAAAAAATGTTGGCGAATTTTGACCTTGTTTTCCGCGAAAATTTGGAAATACCGTTGGAAATCGGTGAATTAAGTACGAAAAGTGGTTAGGTAGCTAAAAAACGTAGAAGTGCTCGTGTTCCAGTGGTCTTTTGAACACGTTAATAAGGTGAAAACTTATTCAGTTTAACATAAAAGGAAAGTAGCGAGTAAACTGATGTGCAAGTACTGGGGGCCAAAAAAGAAAACCCAATGAAGATTTATACAGATTTGCGATACGGTGTTAATTAAAGCATCCATCTACATCTATATGATTTCAGAAAAATAGCTAAAGCTTGTCTGCCTTTCAATTCTCTGCTACTAACCCGATCCCCGCCTAAAAGATTTCTGAAAGCCTATGTATACCTATTTCAAAAAACGTTGTCCACAGCCAAAAGCAACAAGCAGCAAGTCGGGAGCGAAAAGCAAACGTCGGTAGCATTAGCTGAGTTTTCAAGCCCACACATGATATGAACTTGCCAGCATATAGCATTTAAACTAGCCATTATAAAAAGATTAAGATGACATCCTCTGAATGAATGAGCTGCTGGAAAAATAGCCGAGGCTTGCGGTATATATTGGATCCAGTGTTCAAGCAAAGTTCGGCTGCGACAACTTTTATTGAAATGGGTGTACAGCTATTTAATTCTAAAAAGGTTGTCGTCAACAAGCGACATAAGCAACAGGAGATGGGTCACCCCCAACTTAAGATCTGGTTCTGCATAAATATAGCATATAGTGTGACATACATAAAAGGGACGCTGGCAGTCAAAAGAAGCCATTTTTAGTACGGTACAGTAGTAAGGCTCGGACACACGATGCGACGTTGTTGCCTGCGACGTTGCTTGCAACAGGGAAATTGTGTGTTCACCCGTAAAAGTAGACTCGTTTATACTTCTGCGACGTCGCCGGCGACATCGCTCGCAACAGTTGCACGGGTGGACACACGGTGCGATTTCCCCGTTGCAGAGAACGTCGCTTCATGTGTCCGAGCATTTAGTTATCGTCATTTGCACCACTTTTCCATGAAATGGTTTTGAAATGACCTTTCCTTTCTTCTTAGATTTTAAGTTACGATAGAAAAAAAGGATTCATACCTTTTTTGTTTCTCTCTTAGCCACCTCTTAACTTTCTTTCCTTGAAAAATCTTTTCCCAAGCTGCTTGAATGCGATACTCTGGGCTGTTTAAATGGGGTGAAGGATTTCACAGGATTCTTATATAGCTGTGCGAGCGCAACGAGGACCAGGCCAATGACGTAGAAAATACGTCATGACTTTTTCTTCTAGCCGGCGTAATCCCTGTCTTTTGAGGTCCTTGCATGTATTCAGTTGCTGTATAATTAGCTGGCCATTATTTGCTATCTTGAAAGTAGCTTGATCAGATAGGAAATACAATGCAATAATTATAGAAAGCCTTTCTGATCTGCTGCCGCAAATCAATGATGAACGATGGATGTTTCTTGATTATATAAGGCCTGTTTTGCTTCCATTTTAAATCTAAAAAATCCAAACTATTACTAGAAAAAAATATCATGCTAATTGTTAAACGTCACAGCTTTAAAAACAACAACAAACAGACAAACAAAGCCGGAAAAAAACGAAGCGGACGTCACTTAAAAGTGTGTTGTGCTGTTGTGTTGTTGCTGTTGTTTTTGTTTATTTGCTTGCATGCTTGTTTGTTTGATTGATTTTTCTTTATAGTAGGAATTGTTGCATAGAACTCTGCTTGTTTTTGTTGCAAAATCAATGTCAATAACTTGGGTATATTCACTTTGTAAAAAAAAAGTTGGACCCGGAATTACGTCACGTGGAATCAGTATAAGTCATGAGAAAAGCACTACTTTGAATTACATTGTATAGTAGTCTTTTGTAGTCTTTTATCGAACAAAGCCTGTGGCTTTATCGCATTGTTATGAAACACAAATTTGCTAATTTTATCCCAGTTGCCGAGTTACATATATTTCTCACGGAAAATGTATCACCAGCTAATCTAGCACACAATGTTGCTAATTTCTCGTTAGCGTTATTTGTTATAAGTGTTAGGTTTAGGTGTTTCGGCCTTGGCTCAC
>JAADYU020018900.1:0-18051 GCA_011763375.2 Heteractis magnifica
CACTGTTGCCATCATCACTGTCACCAGCACTGTTGCCATCACCATCACTGTCACCACCACTGTTGCCATCACCATCACTATTCCACTGTTGCCATCATTATCATCACTGTCACCACCACTGTTGCCATCATTATCATCACTGTCACCACCAATGTTGCCATCATTATCATCACTGTCACCACCACTGTTGCCATCACCATCACCATCACTGTCACCACCACTGTTGCCATCACCATCACTGTCACCACCACTGTTGCCATCATCATCACTGTCACCACCATTACAACCACCATGCAGCTTACAATTTTTCCAATCATTTTCCAGGCTAAACCCAAGTTATCCTAAATATCAAGTGATTATTAACAGTATGATAACACAAATCAACACTGACAAGGTCCTACCATGTCTGTAGTCACTCCAAGATACCAGATAATAAAATAACATCTTAATAAGTGTTTGTTATCATTTATCAAACTCTTTAAGGATTACTATTCTGAAAGCCAGTCATAAATTTGTTTATATTTTAGGTTATATATATATGCCAAATAGATGTGCCCTGTAGATAATGACGTAAGTTTAGTTACCTTTATCATATTTGTACAGGGCAGCAATTATGTACTGAAGGGTAGTGTACATTACTCAGCACGAAAAGATATCCTTCACACCAGGAATGTCTGACCTCAAAACTAAAAGACAAATTGTAATTTAAAAGCAAATATCCTAATTGCTAGACACAAGTTTGTGGGGAAGTGGTCTTCATTTGTTAAACCCTCAAAAAGATTGAAAATCATCCACTGCTATTAGAAATGGATAATTGATTAATATAATGTATTTTATTAAGATATCTCTCTGAATGCATGGAATGTATAGTTGTTCTTTTAATCAAACCCAAAATTGACTGGTTATACAGTATTTCAAAAGTTGTGTTTAAAATTAGTTTGAATGAGGGCTGTAAGTACTGCTAGTAATAGGTCATAGTTGCCACAATAATCCAGTCACAAAATTCCCTGACTTTTCCCTGAATTTTCGCTGACTAGAGTATAATTTTTCCTGACCTGATAATTCAGATATTGCCAATATGCCCACTGCATAAATGAGCAAGGGACTGGTGACTAATAAGTCGAGTGGAGACTGGGCAAAGTGTTTGCATAGACGGCCACTGTAACAATATTATAAACTTCTCATTGGCTTGCAAATTTAGCATATGACAATATAAAATATACCAGCTAGGAGGAACCTTACATTCTCAAGTACTGTGTGAACAATAAAATTCCCTGAGTTTTCCCTGACTTTTGCTCAAAATATTTTCCTGACTGAAAGTGGAATTCCCTAACTTTTCCCTGACCTTGAAAAGAATAGTTTTTTCCTGACTTTTCCCTGACCTGTGGCAACCATGATGGCGGTTTGGGTTTTACCATGTGCAAACTAACAAAATACAAATCATTATCTAAAAGTTAACGGTGGATGAAAATCGAGTAATTTGAACATAAACACTTATTACCAGTATTGATTTCAATCCCACAATACGGAGGTTTTTGTCAGAAAAAACAAGACATTGAATGTTCAGCTTCCAAAAGTTACAACAAAAATTTAGTGAACATTGTTGTTTGGTATAGAGGATATAGCAGTCTAGTAATTGAAAGAAAGTTTTACTTTTACAAAAAAAAAGAAATTTTTAGTAAAATCAATTCTTCAGACTTCATGTTTTATGTGCAGAAAAAGAAATAAACAAAGAATATTAACATTAATAATTAATAATATTCAAATAATATCAGAAAGTGTACAATGGTTAAATTTGAATAAAACATGTTAAAAAATACTTTTTGTGTGGTAAAACCTATGCAATCACATAATTCCTAATGAAATATTTATTTCTGAATTATAATCTCAACTTCATCCAATGTTTGTCACATGTCCTTAGTTTCAAACAAGGCTCCCTTATTTAATTACAATATTTTTCTAAGCAATACTGTTGAATGTTACTTCAGGGTGATTGTAAGAGCAGTGAATACAAGCACAGAGCATTAGGCATTACAGAACAATTTCAATTGCATTAAGCACAACTGAGCATGAAGAGGGGAGGGGGGGGAGGTGGTACCCAGTACTGAAAGTATCTGAGAGGGTACACCATTCTAGCGGCTGAGCACCAATCAATCAACCATGGTCAACCAATTGATTGACAACAACTCAGCATGACCAACCAACCAAGGTATAGTATCTGAGTGGGTATGTACGTGTATCAAAGTGCAGGTGGTTAGCGCAAACTTTCCAGAATTTGGGGTTATTTCAAAAATTGTTGTACAGATTAAAAGTCGCCCAGCGATAACATCCAGATAATTTTGTAGTTTAGTGTGTGGAAAATTAGTACTCTCAAAAATGAACAGTACAGAGTGTTTTATTTACAAGTTCTAACAATACAATGTACAGTTCATTTTCAATTAATTTTCCTATCTCATGTTATTTCTTAAATCCCTTGACTGCTGTTATATTAGTAGCTATAGTAACAGGTTGACACCTATCATGGTAACCATGGAAACAGATTGATACCTGTCATCCTGGGCAGTGATGTCAGTTGTCATCACTGTCATTAAAGCCAACCACTGTCTCTGACGCTGTCATGGCAATGTATGGACAGCCATCTTAGCACAAGGGATCACTTAATTGGTTGCCATAGCAACCACTGTTTACTGTAAACATGCTGGTTGGATTAACCCATCACCATGGCAACAGTTTCAGCTGTTGCAGCCCTGTTGCTATGGCTTGCTTTCCATAGTAATGGGTGGTGACCAGCGCAAACATGCTGGATCAATTTCTTGGTAGTTCACAGGGCGGGATGCAACTTTCTTATTGTATTCTTCGTACAATTCCTGAAATATCAAGGATTTCATCTTTTACTCTAGCCAATGGAATTGCTTTTGACCTCAGTTTATAAGGTAAAATTTTCTCAAATATTTTCTCCACCATTTTATGTCAGAACAGATTTCAATGAAAATGCTTGGCTTTCATTTCTTTGCCAAAGGTTCATTTTACTGGCTTTCTTTGGCTAAAATGAAAGCAAAACAGACTCTTTTTCATTGCTTAATAAAACCATTTGAATCCAACCATTTTATGGTGGGCTTTAAAAAGTGTAACATTCATCTGGATAGAGAATCATCATGACCTTGGTCCCCAAGTGTCACATAAACTCTTTATCCAGATCACCCAAATAGTAACCAATTTATAACGACATAAAGGAATCTGATATAATAAGTGGCATATATTTGCCACGTCATACCTTGGATCTCAGGACCACATGTTTTCCTTTCCAATACTTAAGGATACCAAGATATTGTAGTGTACTCACTATGTCGTTAGGATGGATAGCAGTCTCTTGGCTCATATCTTACAAAGTATCAATGATAAAAAAAAAATTAGCATGCTTAAAATAACAGAAATGTTTCTATTCTTAAAATGAGCTATTTTTTCTCGAAATACCTAGATATGTGCAGGAAGAGTATTTCCTGGCTCACTACCATTTGCTTTAATAAAATACCCTGTCTGTACTATAAGTTAAGAATTCCCTTTTTTCCCCCACCACTTTATGGGCAGCCACATGCTTTATGCTTGAGTCACAAGACTGTAGAAAAAATGTAGTTCATAACTTGTGGTATGGACCTCATACTCAGTTATTAAGAGGTATGTATTATACCAGAGTATAATTTTATATGTTGATCAATTAAAGACCCAGAAACAGAAATAACAAGAAGTCCTGCTTGACTTTCTCTCTCACCTCTCACAGATATCTTGTCATAACCATATGTCTGTAGATATTTAATGACAACAGATTTCCAGTAGCTGCGATAGCTGATTAGACCAAGATCTGATAACGGCTTCTCTGGAGATCCCACTTTACCTTCTACTTTAGACAACAAGTAACCTGACAATAAAGTAACAGGAGCACATTTCATGAAATATGTAATTCATGGCTCAGGTAAATTCCCATACATTGGTTGAAAATATTCTTAACTTTGTAATACTGAAGGGTAAGTTGTAGTGTTGGAAATAAAGAAGATAATTATTCCCCATGGGTGGCTTCCAGTCTGACCTTGTAGCTCAGCTCTTAGAGCATTGCAAGTATTAATTGGAGGGTCATTGTTTCTAATCCCATTGAGGTCAAAGATTAATTTTCTCAGTTTTTTTAAGGGTAATTAGCTCAGAAGCACTAGGACTAAAACACTGCAAAGTAATGAAATTAAAAAAGAGAAGAGACAGAATTAAAACTTTTGAGACTCTATACACTTACTTGAACAATGTTTTTTCAAGTAAGTGTACTGACTCTCAAAAGTTTTAATTCTGATAATCTCTCATTATAGATCACCAATACAGATGAATCTTCATTCCATTAAAAAAGAGAAAACTTACTGAAATCAATCAACATTTTTCCATATCCCTGTTTCATGTATGCCGGAAGTGTGAGGATGCAAGATACATTGTAGTTTAAGAATGACTTTTTCTCCTGAAAAAAACAAAAAATTTTACAGAATTTCACCAATACATATCATACTAACGATACAAATCTCACTACTAGCGAAGGAATTGGTAGTTAATAGTTTTCAAGGCTAGTGGAATAGCTATACCCAAGAATGGTACTCAATATGTTGTTTTTGAAATAATTAAAATTATGAATCAAAGAAACTAGAAACAGATGAAAAATTTACTGAAATATCATAATAGGTTTACCTTGGAAAAATAGCCAATAAATCGACATCCAACATTATCTGCCTTGGTCATGACATAGAAAAGGAAAGGCTCTACATCATAATACAGCGTCTTGTGGTCTAGGAACAGTTTGGCCATCAAACAAAGGTTCTGGCAGTATGTCTATTGGGACAAGAAAAACATTCACCATGTAATTCTAAAGATACTGAATCATCCATGAAATTATTCCAAATGGGAATCAGGAAAAGCACAACAGCTCACTTTATGTTTTTTCCCATCCACTTCAAACACTGACAGATTATTTTTCCGGTAAATTTCAAGGCCTGGTGGGTGCTTCCAAACACACTTTGCCTGTCAAAAAACAGAAAGAGTTTTTCTGTTACAAAACTGAGAATAAAATTCATGAACTGCAATCCTGATGTAGCATCTCTCACAAAGCAAGACCAGTACAATCAAATGCCACTTGGTTGGCTAGCAGGCAGGCATAGCTTGATTTTGAGTAACTTTAATAACAATACATTCATGGAATATTATTTTACATGTTCTAGTAATTTGCAAACCTTTATATACTCCTTAAAAAAGAGATGCCTTACCATGTGTCTTCTGAGAATGGTAGGACTCTTCATGTACTTTAAGCAGAATTCACAAAGGTAGATCCTCTTAAGCCTCTGATATTCCTCTGGATAAGGTGAAGAATACCATGTATTTATCTCATACATGCCAAACACAATACATCTGCAGACTGGACGGCCATTTATAGGGATAGAAGCCTCCTAAATTAATTTCACAAACAACATTAGATCAATTCATAATAGGCCATTTGCATGATGGCATAATTTACTACCAAGACCAGAATGCTTTGAGAGTCTTCTATTGTCATGGCAAATTTTACCAATTGTCTCGTAATTCCTGGGAGAGTAGGGAAATCTGAATAGCTAAGACTTTTGACAAAGCATTCTGGTAGTGTGAGTAAAATGATGCCATCATGCAAACGGCCCATTTGACTTATAATCGCCCAAAAATACTTGGGCTTCCTGCGGTTTGGGTACACACAGGGAGCCCAATACAACCAATTTCAGCTTCAATCACTTTAGCTCAGATTAAAATCCATTGTTTTGTGGTCAATCAAGTGGGAACCTCTATTACACAGGCACCTACCTCCTCATTGACCTCAGCTGCCTTTTCCCATGCACTTTTAAATAAATTCAAGTCATATTCTGAGGTAAGCCCTTTGAGTAAGTCTTCTTTAAGTTCCTCTTGAGCTACAACACGAGACTCTGCCACCACGGCATTTTCTTTGATGGCTGCAAAACGGCTTGAGGGAGCAGGAGACATTTTACACCTGTCCAAAGTATTGGGAATCAGTTCTGCACTACCAACAGCTGCACGAACTTTTTCTGGCATGAATGACAAGGCGACCTGTCTTCTGAGATCTCGCCTGGGTGTGTCTTCAGTTACTGGAGTGGTATCTGTGGCAATTCTTTTTGAAACACGTTTTTCTTTGATTTCCCTTCCTCGCTCTTCTGCCTTGAGCTGAATTAAAACAGATGTGGTGAGTTTATGGTTCACAGGAAATAGTCAAAATGAGTATTCTATCTCTTAGGTGATTCCAGAAATTATTCAATCCATACCCCAGTGGAACTCATGTGGCATAATGGACCTTTTTTGTTTGGGCTTAATATATTCCCATTTCAGACCATGTGTCATCCTTTTGGGAATAAGATTCTTTGTTTAATGCTCATCCATATTAATAAAGTATCTTCTCAAGTGATCCCAAGAAACAAAGAAAAAAACCATTGAAATGGCATGTGACTCATGCTGGGTGAACATTACATCCAAGCTTAAAATTGGGCTATCAACAAAAGGGGAAGATGGGAGTGAGGGAAAGAGTGGAGACAAGGAAATAATACCTAGGGTAAATAACATGTGATCTGAAATGGAAAAACATTACAACCAAACAAAAGGGGTCCATTACATCAAGCACACTCTTTGCCAAAATATTTCAAACAATGCTGAGAATATATTTTACACTTCACCCTAGAACTTCTAATAGGATGGGATGTTCAAAGGATGGTCAGGATAGTTCTGTTTTTTGAATACCTAGAAGGAACAAGCAGTTCCCCTCATGGTAAGCAAGGATATATTCTGGAAATCTAGATTGAATAACCAACAAAATAAGAGCTGAATGTGTGGCACACTGTGATGACAACTTTCACAGATAAACATGGAGAGTACAAATTAATAATTTTACTCACTCTGCATTCTTCTGCAGTTGTATCATGGTACTTTGGACAGCCTGATATTGTGTGATGCATGCTGAACCTTCCCGTCAAATGACCTTTTCCATCACAACCTTCAGTTGGACATTTTTTCTCAAGAGCTGAACTTTTGATATAAAAAGTTTTGAAGGAGTCCAAAGTTCTATAGTCTGGTTCTTTCACTGGTGATGAAGAAGGGGAAATATCAGATAAAGATCCACCTTCCGATTCCTCCGATTCTGTGCTTGCTGTGTTCTCATCACTTTTCAATCTCTTGTTCCTGAATTTTGATCTCTTTCTGTGAACAAACTTCAGAGTCCTTTTTCTTTTCATAGGTTTCTTTGAGGGACTAACTTTATTTTGGACTGGTGGTGAAGTATCAGTTTCTGTAACAACTTCTTCTAACTTTTCTATCTTTTCAATGACTCGCTCTTCTGTTTGCGGCATTTGGGTTGGAGGTTCCTCAAGACAGATTTGGCAAGTCCATTCTTTTCCATATTCTATTATGGGACCTGTATCCATGCATGTTGTGTGAAAACTTCTATCGCAATTATTACAGGCTCTTAGCTTACACTGTGGAAAGATAATATCAAGTGTAGTTGCAGTATTTGTGGAGCAAATCTCACAAAGCTACTTAGGGAGTAATCATTGATTAGTATTGGTGATTAATGATATCATAGATTTACAAAGGCATTGGCTTAAAAACAAACAAATGAAGAAGGAGCATTCTGATTTTAGTCTAGTATCTTAGGTATAAACTAACAATATAAAATTAACACTTGTGAAATACTTTTAAAATTGGTTAACTAGTATCTTTAATGTTACCTTTGGCCTTCTTAAGTTACATTTTTCACATGTCTTGCAAGATGAGCATTGCCAGGGGTAAGTCTTAACAATTGATAGCACATCATTAGACATTCCTAAACAAGATTGGTGACCTAAAAACACACACGAAAATGAATCTTTAACAATTCTTGTAATTTCATTCTGAAAACACTTGGATGTCTTTAGCCTCCTCCACAGGCATCTCTGGTTTCTTTACTCTTTTCCCCTCATGGGCTTCCTGTGCAACACTATGAGAAACTTGCTGCCTTCTCACCCTCAGTCCCTCTCAGTTGATTTATTAGCCACACAGGTAGCCCACCCAGGCAATTCTCTTCTATCACAGAGATGCCTAGGGTGGCTTTAAGATACTTTTCTTTAAACAGAGTAGAGATTTGATAAAACGTGTAGGATATCGCTCTACTTCTCCCCCACACATTCATATTCAAAACCTACTAGAATTTCTGCATTCAGAGCAGACGACCATCTCTTCTGCATCAGCAGTTTCCTCACTGTCAATCTCAAAACACAAACAGCATTCTCTAGAGCTTTCTTGGCTGCTCTGGTTCTCAGATACATTAATACGACCTGACCGCCTTATACCTGAATGGGAAAAAATAACCACACATTAACAATTTGACCTCAAGGTTTGGTACCACGTAAGACATGTACCAAAGCTAGACCACTTTGCACCCTGTTCACTCTGTATATTATAAAAGGCCTATTACAAAATGGTAATCATTTACTTTGAATTACAATAAAAATTGGGCTGCCTGTGATAACAACACCACAGGCTTCCCAAAGTCGTCTGAGTTCACAAATATCTTCAGTATTTGGGCTTGTCTTAATTTGGAAATTTATACTATAAGATTAAAAAAATTTTCCCTTTACCATGTAGCTTGCATTAGCATTGAGAAGTATTAAACACCGATATCAAAGAGTGAAATAATTGAGTTACCTTTCCTGGGAGTGACGTCAGGTGATTTTTTCAACTTTCGAGTCGACCTGTCTGCCTTTCTTGGAGAACTTGAAGAAGAGGGGTTACTTTCGGTGTCTGCCGTATCCTCAGATAAAGTTTCAATATCCACGTCAAAGTCAGAGTCCGAAGCTTCTTCCAGGGACTGTTTTCGCTGAATGAACCCAAACAAAATTCAGTGAACACTCGCCTCAAAACACGCCTAATTTTTAAGTCAAAAATAATTAACTACCAAACCAAAAATAGAGGTCTATGGAATTTACCTTTCTTCTCGGCATGTTGAACCAGTTTTAGGATTAAAATACTCCTTTAATAGAGAGAAAAAGCTTGAATTTTGGACGCCACTTTGTCGTAATGTCCGTCATGTATTTTGTTTTGAGCGCGCCAAACATTCCTTCGCCTTAGAATATAAGACTGACAGCGATTGGTTGATCATAACCACCAATCAAAGTTCGTGTTACATTTGGTTTGGTGTCAGCGGTAATAATGTTCAAAACAATATGGCGTCCGATTAACAAGAAAGAAGAAAGAAAGTCTTTGAAAAGATCTTGAAATCTGTGGATTACGCTTAGCTTTATGGCAATCAAATCAGCGGAGATAATCTTTTAAGACTCGACAATAAGTCCATGCCTGTGTTTGTTAAATAAGTTTTGCGGAGACTGAGAAAAAGGCTTGTGATTGTGATCAGTTTGTAAAAATATTTGTTTAATTTTTCCTTATGGCGGATGAGGGCAACCAGGGCGTTGAGATCTGTGACTTCAATGGCAGTGAACTACCTCTTCCTATTGATCTTATAGAATCGGTAAGTTAATTGGGGTTGAAATCTCAAGGACCGATTAGGGATCTTCAAGTTTAATATATCGTAGAATGTGTTTATATTAAGCTTATATGTATAGTATGTTTTTTTCTAACACGCTATTTTCTTTTCAGCCTGAGATTTTCTCGAACATTGTTAGTTTAGATACCTGGAAGAATGCTCTCACTCCTGAAAACAGAAAACATTTGGAGGTAGATTACTGTTTATACTGCTTGTTTGCAACCATATCCCAATAATCAAAAGACAAAGGCATGGCAGCCATGTTGGTGGTACAGAGAAATTAGAATGACCAAATGAAAAATCTTTTGTTAAAAACCACCAACATGGTTGTGATGATATAACATGTAAATGAAGGATATATTTATAATAGCTATAATTCAATCAAGTGGTCTGTCTTTAAAATGTCTCCTAACACCCAACTCACCCCCTCCCCTCCCCCCCATCCACACTTGGAAAAATTTCATAGCTGCTATGTTTTTAGAAAAGTTTTAGATAACCCCCTGTCTCATTACATAGTTTTTAAAAATTTCATAACCTGTACACACTGACTTGATTTGGTCCTTTTTAGAGATTTTTACCACAGTTACCAACAGATTATCCTCATGCCCAAGAAGAAAATCTTAGGTAATGCTGTTTGTTACATGTGTATTCAAGAGCTAGTGTACAAATATATTAGGTGTATTAATTAATATATTTTTCATCCTTAGGGCTCTTTTTGAAGGAGAAAACTTTAAGTTTGGAAACCCCATTCAAGATTTTCACACAAAATTAAAAGGTAGGCAATCCTTGTGGATTGTGGATGCTCTTATTATTTCAGTCATTTCCATGGATCATAGAGCAGTGTTCATGTGACTGTTAGCATTAATCTCACTCCCTGTGAATAGTTCCATGAATATACACTCATTTCAAAAAACATTGTTCAGACTGAAAGCTACAAGCAACAATCCACTCTTTGTTGCTTGCCACTCTTGGTCACAACAAAGTTTTATAAAATAAGTGTATTAGTTCTGATGTAGTGATGGTGCTACATGCCAGTGGTCAGTAAAAACGATTATGATACAGGTTAAAAGTATCACATACATATATCATAGTTTTGTACAAAAATTATTACAATGCTACTAATGATAGAACTATTTTTTCAAATCTTTTAGATGGCTATTTTTATCCTGATGTTGTTAAATATAAAAAGCTGTGCCAGAAAGCAAAGAAAAAAGAATACAAGGTAACACATAAAGTGCTTTTTCAAAAAAATGATGTAATTGTATTTTCAGTTGATTTCTGCTTCTCAGAATTTGTTTTCATCTTAATTACCATTACATCAGTCTTTGTTTTATTACCACAGCTACAACTGCAGTCATACTACAGGAAATTACTCCAAGAAATTATTGTTTCCAGACAGGTACATGAAGATTGCTTTTCTGGTGTCTTTTGTATATATGAACAAACTAATTTTTACTTTATCTATGAACCTTTTTATTCCAGTACATCTTCATTAAAATTTCTGGTTTGTTTATAACAGGAAATTCTTGATCAAGTGAGCAGACAAGGACCAAATGATCCAATACGCACAAGGTACAGTGTAGAGTGTATTCTCAGTATGCAATACTGTTATAAGTAAACATATTATGATGTTGCGATCCATTGTCCTTTCAGATCAAGACTAATTTTAACTATCCAATATCTATCTTTTTTAGAGGGAAGGTACTTTCTGAAAGCAGGTCTCCTTTAGAACAGAGGGCACAATCTTGTTTCAGAAAGTAAGTTTAAGAGGAGCAGATGTTTTCTTCCTAAAACTTACACAATGTCTTCAATTTGTAATATTGTACAAGAACTATTTAACTGTGATGCACTTCTTTGTTGTTTCTCAGAATTATACAGGAATGCAAGCAAGAATGTGAGGTATGATTTCAGTCAAAATTCAAGTTCTTTTTCAGGCATGATTGTAAGTTATCCTATTGACTTGTTATTTTTCATTTATTTAGGATCAAGGAATTTCATCAGATGAGGAAGAAAGATTTCTTCCCACAGGCCCTTTTGGATCCTTGGGGTACCCCATGCCATTTCCTGGCCACCCAGCAGGAATATATGGAACCCATCCAGGCTACCATCACTCCATGATACCCTCTATTCCTGGTATGCCGTATGGTTACCCTTCCTTTCCATTCTCTTCTCACACCCCTCGTTCTCCACTGACTCCTTCAAATGTCACAGTTACTGAGAAAGACTTTCAGCAAATGCTCCAAAAACACAAGAAACGAAGAGCATGCAATGAGGTATAAGACAGCAATAGTATTTGTTGTACTTTGGACTTGTACTTGGCTTGGTTAGAGGGCTGAGTTAGTAAGAAAGAAATTTATTTCCTGTAACATAATTTGTTTTGAATTTTGTTTAATGATGTCTTAGAATGCAGAAAATATAAAGTACAGTGTACACTAAATTCTAATAGGACATTTTCATTATTCATTTAACTACCACTACCTGAATGCTTTGCCAAATTGTTTTCTTATTCAGATTTTTCTACTTTCCTGAGGATAAAGAAATAATTGGTGAAAACTGCCCAATTACATCTGTAGCTTAGCATGAGTTACTGGCTTGGGAGAATGAGCAATCATTCCCGCAGCAAGTTTGATGTAAAATTACAATTTTTACAATACAATTACTAATTAGAAGGTGGTTTAACAATATAATTCCAGGGTCACCCAGAACTAGATACCAGATTTACTGCTTTATCTGATATAGTCTACAGAACTAATCCATCAAAACGACCTTCTAAGACCTGTAAGTGCACTTACTTCATAATGACAACAAACAAAACATGAGGGCCACCATTCTTTAGAATGAAAACACATTTTTTAGATTTAGAGAAGATACATTTATTTCATGAGATAATAATCAAGCACACAGCAGTTACAAGATGTAGAATTTGCTGAAGAGTGCAGACATTGCTGTGCCAGGGCATAGTGTTAGTGTTGTTACTGTAGCTTTTCATAGTCATTTGAAATGTGCTCTGCTACATACATGTATACAGTCCAAACTATTGTTCTTTTAATCCTAGCAGTTAGTAGTAGGACAAACAATGGTCCATCAACACAAGGTACATCCTACGTTCTGTACAACAGGGTTCTCAGTATAAGTATGCAGTAACCAGCAAATTTTCAATGCACCGATTCTCAACGCTGTGGTTGTGTTCACCACTCAGACCCACTGTTGTTATGAGTGGAAAAAATAGTTTTTTTCTTGCTTCTTGCTTCTCAGGGTTTCTCTTCTTCTTCAAAAATGAACTTTTAAATTTCAATTTTAATCTGATGCCAGAAGTTTCTCAGCAAGTTCAGTAAATTCTGTTTTACAATTCTGTTAATGTTACTATACAACTATTGAATAGGGTGTTTTCTCTTATATCTGCTGAGAATCCTACTGTACAAGTGTTTAAATCAGTTGTCACAATAGAGTAGTTTTTGTATGACTGTGAAAGGTCATGGCATGTGACCCAGTCGCTGCAAGGAAGTAAAAGCATCTGAACATCATTTTTATGAACTACGGTGTAAGTTTAAATGTAAATTACCAAAGCAAGTTTCTAATTTAAAGTCATATACCTGTGGCAAAAGTGTTTTAAGGAAGTGTTTTGGGATTTATTTTTGTAGTTGAGATGAACAAGAAGAAGGATAAGAAGGCCAAACTCAAACGAAAACTAAAACAGAAACTACAGCAGAAACAAGAACGAAGTCGAAAGGAGTCATCTAAAAAACAAGATTCCAGGGCTGGTTCTTCAGAACCTAATGTCACAGCAAACTTGTAAGTACAGCCAACCTCTAACTATGTGTGTTAGTAAAAAACAACTGGTTTGTTTGAGAAGACAGGAATTTGCCTGAACACAGAAAGTTAAAAATGCACATGGCAGGAGACTTTTACAACATGTTAATCAATGGTTTGTTTGTTGTTTTAGACCACCTCCACCAACAGGAAGTTTTTCCAGTTTCTTCAGTCTTCTGAGAGAGATTTTCTACAGTATGCCTGATTACAAAGCCAGTTTACACAAGGTAAGACACAGAGTGACACTAATTAGTAAATTTATACAAAAAAAATATTATAGTCATACTGTCAATTTGTGTGCAAAAAGGAATCTAATTTTTGTTCTACTTGTTTTTAACAGATTGAAGAGCAGGTTAAGGCTTGGCAGGTAGGATTTCATGAAATTGCTATTTTTCTCACATAACCATTTAACAATTAACAATTTCATTAACTGTCTTGCTGTATGATAGATTGCATGAATATTAATATCGTTAATAATGGCAAATAAAAATAGCAAAAGCTGAATTCCTTATATAATCTTCTGTTTTCTGTAATGTTTTTGCATTTCTTGTTTACAGGGTTCGCAATCTGTATCCATGAGTACCTGGAGTCAAGAGCAGTCAGATTGGGTCAAGCTAGTTTATTCTTCACTGATGTATATATCTGGAAGTTCTGGAGGTATTTTGGAAGTTAAGAAAGAAAAAGCACAAAGGAAAATTAAAGAATGCTTGTATTAAGTATTTCTGATTCTCACAGCTTGTTTCCTTGCTTGCCTCTGTGCTTACTTGCTTGTCTGTTTGTCTGCGTGCGTGCGTGCGTGCATGTATGCTTTCACCTGCCTGCCTGCCTGCCTGCCTGCTAGCTAGCTACTTATTACTTTTTCAGTATTCAGCATGACTGAGAATACGCACGAGATACACTAGCAAATATTTTACAACCATCGCTAAAGAGTAGTTTTCCAAGATCTCACGATTATATTGCTTATCCTAGTCACACCATCAACGTTTGTTCCATTGGTTGATTTTAAAGAACGACCTCAGCAGTGGAAATGGATTGGTATGTATATTTATATTCTTTTCGTTTCTTTTGGCACATGTTTATGGTGTACAAATGTAGGAATATGGGATTTATATTCTTTCGGTAATTTTCTTAGGTGCTTTTCGGGATTCTGATGAGGAACTCTCTCAGTTGTGTCAAGATTGGCTGAAAGTGAAAGACCAACTCTCCATCAAAAAGGTACAAATGCACATAAATCAGCATTCAACTGAAAAGTGCCGTCAAAAAAACGTTGAATGTCTTAAATTTTTTAAAAATCTTTTTCCTCAGGCCACCGCAGAAGGAGGAAGCACAGTAAACGCTCCTGAAGCCCGAGTGTACGTTACAGCAGACTTCTTTTAGAGTAGTGTTATTCCATTCCAGACGCCGTCATTCTCTTGAGTATTATTTCTTTGCTTAACGGTAACATTTGAGATGTGTTATAGCGAAACTTAAGTTCAAAGGGAACATCCTTGGCAAACTTTGAACTTGCTTCATGTTAAAGTTCGAAGACACGACGGAAATTTAAATTAAACGCATATTTTTACAACCACCATGATCACTTCCCGTGAGGGGCTCTTCCGTTGCGCATTGTGTTAGAAGGACAGTGGAAAAAAACAAGAAAGAGTACTGCCTTGTTTTGTACTACAAATTCTTTGTTTGCTAATGCTAAATTTCCGCGGTTCGCAATGAAACTCGTTTGGAGCTTCCAATGTTGGAGACAAACTTTGGTCCTCGCTGGTCAAAAGTAATGTGAAAAGCAATGTAATTTGCATGTAACTCAAAAAATCTTAATAGATTTGGTACAT
Organism: Heteractis magnifica; assembly: GCA_011763375.2. NCBI lineage: Eukaryota > Metazoa > Cnidaria > Anthozoa > Actiniaria > Stichodactylidae > Heteractis > Heteractis magnifica. The sequence continues at coordinate 15,205 of JAADYU020018900.1, forward strand.
GGAAAAGTGCCTAACTAATAGCTAACCTTCGTATCCTCCTGGTGAAAGATAACTTCATTTATTTACTATTTCTTGGTCTTTAGGAAGACTGATTACGTCGTAAGACCCAGCACAAGCACCGAACAAGATCTGTTCAGAGAACAGGAACTCAAGCGCTACATGAACCCGCACAAAGCGTATTCTTATTACATGCACGGATTCGAGTCTGTCGTTGGACCTGTTAAAGTAAGGCCTAGTTTATAGCACCCTTTATCATCTGTATAGATTATATTTCGTATTACTTGCGTCATGGATGTGCCGTACCGTAACCGTGACAATGCTGTGTTCTCGCATTCTGATTGGACGAGCAGTAATCTTGCGCTGTGAATTGGTTTCAAAGGTGTTCCATGTGTTAAGGTATACACTAATCTTTTTTCTCCTCTTGTTGCAGGGAGTATTTTCTAAAGAGACCAACTTGAATAAAGCAAGAGAACATTCTCTTCTAGTTTCCAATCGTCCACCATTTGTTACCATCCTGACGCTCGTGCGAGACGCAGCAGCGAGACTACCGAACGGAGAAGGCACCAGAGCAGAAGTGAGTTACATTGAGTAACAACCCCCACTCTCTATGCCTGCCTGTCACGCGTTCCACTTCAACACCCATCATCATTATGCCTGCCTGACACGCGTCCCACTTCAACAACCATCATAACTATGCTTGCCTGTCGCGCATGCTGTATTAACTTTTGTTTATACAATTTTAGGTTTGCGAGCTTTTAAAAGATTCTCAATTCCTGAACAAAGATGCGACAGAGGCTCAGGTAAGGCACTCATTGCCATCAGATTAAAATGAACGTTAAATTAAGAAGTAATTCAAAGTTCTTTAGTAGTCATACTATTCCTACTTGCCTTGGCACACGTTCTACCAATGTTTACCTTTTCTTTTCTCTTTTCTTGCATTTTTTCCTTCCATTCTTTGGTTTCTTTCATATTTACCCCTGTTGATTGGCTTTAACAGATCCACACTGTAGTGAGCGGTGCTCTTGATCGTCTCCATTACGAGAAAGATCCCTGTGTTAAATACGACAGCAACAGAAAGGTCTGGATCTATCTACACAGAAACAGAACAAAGGAAGAGTTCGGTAAGATTAGACTGAATCCATTCCCCATACGTATCCATCCAACGTAAGGCGTACATGCGCAGTGTCCTTGCAAAATTAGTTTCGGAATCAGTTTAATCGGATGAAAGACCGAAGTTTCGTAAGAGTAATGTGCAAATGATCATTTTCAGAGAAAATTCACCAAGCTAATGCAGCAGCAGCCAGAGCAAAGAAGATGCAGAAACCAAGAATGCCAAGGCAATCGAAAGTCAAAGAAGAAAACGTTGCTTCTGTTGCGGAAACAGTCGACCCAAGCGCTGTGCAAGCCGTTGCATCCCCAGGCACCCAGGCTGCACCTGTACCAAGTAAACCACTCGAGATGAAGAAACCAGGAATCAAGATTAAGATCGCTGGAAACTCGATAAGTGGTAATCCTAAAATCTCTGTGATAACATCTCTAACGGGGCCGTTAGACGAGATAAAGCCCCCCCAGGAAGCTGTTGAAGCAGAACAAGACTTCCCTAGTACCCACCAATCAGAATCGACTGAGCAAATTCCACAATCTCAAACCGGAACGAAGTCCAAACTGAACACTGGTTCGTTTAATTCTAAGCTTAGCATCCCAGCTGTTCAGTCTAGCGTTCCTTCTCCGGGGCTCCGACACACAAGCGCTTTGAATTCCCAAACAAGTGCCCTTAACAGCGCCAGCTTGCTGTACCAGTCACCTGGGGACGAGCCAGTCGATGTGGTGAGCGAGACGCGTGAAGAAAGCGGTAGCGAGGGGTCTGTGTCGAGCAGCAACAGCGAAAACGAAAGCAGTAGTGGAAACGAGAGCAGTAGTGAAGAAGATGACGAGTCTGCAGATGAACCAACTGGAGGCAAGACGAAACACACAGGTGAGACTAGAGCAGTTTTCGTATGAGTGGGAAACGTACGGTGGTACATGACTTACAGCACGAATTTCTTTCTTTTTGTTAGATCTGAAACTCCTTCGAGATGAACAGGACGATGTGGACAGTCCGCAGTCAACAGGTAAAAAATCTAAATGAATAATACAGGCTCGGACACACGATGCGACGTTCCCTGCGACGTTACTTGCAACGGGGAAATCGCACGGTTGCGCGCGACATCGCCGGCGACGTCGCGCGTGACAGCTGCACGGGTGGACACACGGTGCGATTTCCCGTTGCAGGCAACGTCGCATCGTGTGTCCGAGCCTTACTTGGTCTAAATATCGACCACTGACGGTAAACTGATTTATTTATAGAACTCAGTTATAAACTACAAGGCCAGCATGGGGAAAATTCTTTCTCTCAACCTTACAGTAAGTATACCAGATTCTTATGGGCCTTTGATTCAAGAGAAGGAGTTTGAATGGCATGATATTGATAATCTTGTCTTCACTGTTGATACTTAGGTACTCACGAAATTGTGCTTTAATGCGCAGGCTATACTTCTCTCAACGCTTCGAAAGAAGACAACGAGTCTGAAGACGAACAAGAGGAATCCGGAAGCAGTGAAGGTCAGTGGATGGGAATTCTGTTCTTGTTAAGGAATTGTCATTAATTAGCGGGAGGGGGGTGCATTTCATTGTTACTGTGGTTATTTTTTCTACCCCTCCCCATACAAGATGCAAGAAATAATCAGGCCCTACCCTTGATGGACACCAAGAGAAAATGAAGTAAGAGAAGGAATACCTGGTACTGGTTCTTTACCCATCATATCAGCCCTTCGTTCTATTTTTAGGTTCGTATTTATTTTGAGAATG